>WOGN01001922.1:0-17868 GCA_015342105.1 Leptinotarsa texana
GATACAAAAAACAAGGATGAGGGAATCTTCCAAGGAAAGGAAGGAACTCTAAAATAAGTAACTTTATACATGGATATGTAGATCATGCAAAGAAGTAACTTTCAGACACAAACCGAAAGAAAGTCCTGAAACAACTACTTTCATATAAAAATTGAATTACACGAAAGAAAAAAAATCTTTCGAAACAAATACTTCTATATGAACACTGAATTATACAGAAGATACTTTTCTCTGTATAATTCAGTGTTCATATAGAAGTTATTTGTTTCGAAAGAATTTTTTTCTTTCGTGTAATTCAATGTTTATATTATGTAGCTGTTTCAGGAGGACTTTCTTTAAGTTTGAGTCTGAAAGTTACTTCTTTGCATGATATACACATCCATGTATAGAGTTACTTACTTTAAAATTGATTACTTCCTTCCTTTCCTCGGAAGATTCCCTCAACCTTGTTTTTTATATCAAGATGGAGTAGTAGAAAGCCAAAAACCCAAATTTAAATTTTTTGAGTTAACTCGTTCAAAAAATAAAAGGGGGGGGGCATCAAAGAAATGCACAGTGTAATGAGACTTTTTGCAACTCAGACAGTAGTAAAGGTTTTTATTCTAAGTCGTCTCATTATGCCTTGGGAGAAGTTTATTTTTTCTAATAACCGAATCAAATTTGGTTCACCAGGTACGAATATTTTAAATTCTCTTAATAAACAATTAGTTAACATCACTCGAATGAAATCTAATCATCGTAAATCATAATAATTAATTCATTGTTGACTTTATTGATTAGTGTAATTAGTGGAGCTGACATGTAGTTCGTTTCGTCATATACGCCTACTTTTACCATCGCAGGAGAAATTATGAAACACGGTCCAACAAAACATCAGATCTTACGGTATATTTCGATTTATTTCTTGCGTGATGACGAACGAGTTTCGATGCCAAGCAAATCTGTAATACAAGTTTACAGACATTCTTCGAGAGAGAGAGATTTGCCAAACAAATGAAAAAAATAAAACACTATTCCCAAGTTGATTTGAGAATGTTTCATTGTAGATAATATTGTACTGCATGACGAACTACACAAATTAAATATTTTTTCACTACATCACTGTTGTTATAAAAAATATAAAGTTGCACCACTAAGCACAGACAAATAAATAAAAATTTTGTAAAATCTGTCGTTAATTATATGATAACATGAAAATTTCAAAGGATATTATTCAAAGCATAACTATAACTAAAGAAATGAACTTTAAATTTTCAATTTAGTCTATGATATACCTACACACTAGGTAAAATGGACTGGCGCCTATCAGAAAACAACTACTCCACAGGCTATTACCATGAACGGTGTTGGATTATATCCGACAGGCGTCAGTGCAGGAATCTTCACAGAATTGGTAATACAACTGAAAGAGTCGACCTTCAATTTTGAAACAGGCACACTTGTAGACCGGTATCAGGCTTCTTAGCCACTCGTCAGTACAAGATAGTGACCATCATCGACCTAAAGTCAATGATATTCCATGATATTTCAGAGTATTTCATTCCTCGTCTTAAGTTGGAACGAATATCAAAAATATCACTTCATCTAATACCACGAACGGCGTAGGATTATATCCGACAGGCGCCAGTGCAGGAATCTTGCACTGACGAGTGGCTAAGGAGCCCGAAACCGGTTTGCAAGTGTGCTCGTTCCAAAATTGAATGTCGACTCTTTCAGTTGTATTGCCAATTGCATATGCAGGATATTTTATGTGAAGATTCCTGCACTGATGCCTGTTGGATATAATCCAATGCCGTTCGTGGTATTAGACAGGTGTAGGTATATCCGCGGTGGTTGAACATTTAAAGTTAATTTCTTTAGATTTGTTTTCTGCCTGTGTTCAATCATAGCCCACTGACTAATAAGAATGCAAAGCATAACTTACGACTTACTGAAAACATATCACAACTAAATTGGAAGAGTATATTTTTAGGAGTAGTTTTATGTATATACTTCTCCATCTTCATATAAAAACAATGTGGGGATCTCCCCAACCCAAAGGAAAATCAATCATTCTTGAAATAAAATCTTTACAAAGATGTGTACATCATGCAGAGAGGTATCTTTTAGACACAAACTGGGCGAATATGCCCCCTTGAAAAAAGTATTTTCATATAAACATTAAATTAAAGGAAACAAAAAATAATTTCGGAAAAATTACTTTTATATGAGCATTAAAAACAGTTTGTAATCCAAACATTCATTATTTAATATACTGATGGATGTAGCAGTTACTACGTGGTAGTAAATTATAATAAAGGAAAGAGAATTGAAACTTTCTATGTTTTCTCACTTTTATACATTAAGTTAAGTTTAACGTATAAGTTTGAAAATGTCCTTATAGGACGAAACTGCAGTAACGTTAGTTACAAATGAAAGTAACAAAAAACATAGAAAGTTTCAATTCTCTTCTCTTCATTCATTATTTATTTACTTATTTATGTTACAAATCTAACGAATGACTAAATGCTGATCAAATTAAAATTGTTTAGTCTGTTTCCTTCATTTTTTTAAACTCATCTACAATATCTACATCATCACTTCAAGAGATGGTGTTTCTACTTTGTCTCAGATCAATTATTTTTTCGAAAACCTGTGTGTAATTTTAATAAAAGAAAGATTTTTCTGGGATAGTGTAATTTTGAAATGGTACACATTTTTTTGCAATTTTCAAAGATATTTTTTATACCTTTTTAGAACATTATAAAGTTAACTTTTATATATGTTTTCCCAAATGTTCATGTTATCATAGAAATAACCTACATTGATTGGAAACTTCAAAAGCGAAAAAGACAATTTCAATTCAAATAATAATTGAATCTCAAATTCCAACAAAATGAAAAACACCCTATTAACTGAAAATTTAAAAAATGGTTAATGAAAATAAAAGAAGAAAACCAAGCAAAATCAATATCATACAGGGTTCACACAATATAGTTTCTTCCGATGAAACATGTGAAATAAATCACTCTTTAAATTCGTGAATCAATTTATTTTTACATTATATTTCCAAAAGTTTAGGAAAATATCAAATAATTCTGAGAACGATAAAAACTAGTTTTCTCATGTAACAATTAACAAATAAATTTGTGAATAAAAAAATAGATGAAAAATGCGCATTTCATTTTTCTCGAAATTACTAGTCTGAGCAGCATCCATTTGAAAATTGAGAACATACTTATTTACTTAGTATTACCATAGTATTACTTTATTACTTTGTTAATTGACAACTTCACATATAAATCATTTACTTGCTTAGCTTATTCTATATATGATTTTTTCGAATGAAAGTAGTTGAAATCAAGGTTTCACATTTTATTTTTTGAGTGAATTGATTCTACAATTAATTCAGCACTGTTCTTCAGGTCACGGGTTGGACATTTCTCATGGAGAATATGCCCATTTTCAACTTGAAAACTTCAACGAGTTTTCAATTTTTACAGAAATACGCAAGTAAATAAAATTGAACAGACAAAGAAATCATAACTGAATGGTTCATTTTATTGAACTCGTATTATTGCATTCATTTTGACTTTTCATGGCCCTCTTCATAATTTGCAATAATATTGCCTTTTTTCATCAGTATTCAAGGAAAACTACAAGTTTCCTATATGGCTGAATTCAGAATTTAATGCAGAATACAAAAACGAATGGTAAAATCTAGGTTACCATATAAAAAAATTGGCGTCGGTGTCGCGACGCTCTAATGGATTAATTATGCCTATTGCTGGATCTCTTCGCAAATAAGAGGACCCTTTGACATTAAAATCATCTGCCTTCACGAAATATGGATATTCTCTCTTATTGATCAGATATTTGCCCGCGGATTTTTATATGGGGCACCCTGTATTGTACGCGGAGTTCCTCAGGGGTTAGTCCTGTATTTTATTCTTGCTATATATTAACGATATGGCAAAACTTGATATATCCGGAGCATTTATCTTTTTTGTGGATGACACTGCGGTACTTTGGAGTAATAAAGATCCTTTTACTTTGACTCGGTCTATTCAGTCACATTTAAAAACAAAAACGTGTGAATCGAATATGCTATCGCTGAATGTTTCTAAAACAAATCTGATAACATTCAAGTGGGACTTAGAATAGGTATTATTAAGTGAACACAGTGACATTACTGCTTTAAAAAAGAAATTATCTTCTGGTTGTTTTGCCATAAATGTCATATCTCCTAAACTCGGATTCTCAGCAGCAATAAATAAATACTATTCACTTATAGAGAGTCATCTCCGGTATGGAATCCCTTTCTGGAGTTCAGGCAGCCAGATTTTGATGCAGAGTATATTCGTTATCCAAAAAAGAGCTTTGAGAATAATATTCAAATTGAAAATGAGTGACTCGTGTAGGCAACTGTTCGGCAGAAATGAAATACTAACTATATTTGAAATATTTTAAAGCCATACAGAAAGGTCTACACGTAGCGATAAAAAACTTGCCCTTCCACTGCCCACATCATCTTTGACCAGGCAGTCTCAAATCTATAGCTTCTACAGTTTGGAAGAGTATTTTGCATAAAAATTCTAGTCTTTCGGTATATTACGATTTATGTCAAGTAATTTTCAAATTGTGTTGTTTAATTGAAACTTTTTAATTGTTTTTTTTAGTTATTATTTTCAATCTTAACTGTATTTTTGTGAATAATTTATAGTCTTTAAAAAAACAATATTTTATATATTTTTAACATTTTATGTATTTATCAACATGACACCTTTTGTCGACACCTTTTGTCGACAAAATGTATTATATTTTAGACAATAAAGATCTATCTATCTATCTGTCTATCCTATTATTTCAGGTACTTCAAAACATAAATTCAATTGTACCCTAGTGTTAAACCCAGTATGAATATTTGCAAGCAACACACCATAATTAGTCAACACAAATCAGAGCAAACCATGACTAGCAACTACAGTCGAAAATAACACAAAAATTATCATCTCTAACTCTACCTCTATTACATACCTATTAACAATTTTCTCCGGAAATTATCCGGCAAGACCCCTATTCGAAGGGGTGCAGCCCCGATGCGGGGTCCTCGACGACGTATTACGTAAAACATGATCCCAATTTAACAATACTTTAGTCTACGGGGAAGGTTACACAAGTCACAAGCACTAGGGGTTAGTCACTACATTAGGTCTTTTATGATAAAAAGGAACCGTTGGTTAGTTTCATAACCACATTGTTTACTGTTACACCTATCGAGTGGAAGTTCATGGTTTCGTTGTAAGTTGAGCATTGCAATGAATTTGAGACTATTTAACGTTTTATGATTCAGCATGCGGTTATCTGATAATTCAGCGAATTACACAACGTTGTCTTACAGGGTATTCTAAATAATACAAATAATACAAAGCTGTGGGGAATAAATATATTCATTAGTATCACCAGTCCGAGGGCAATGATAATGAGATAATGTCGCTACCATTTTCGAAAGGACATTGCTTCGTAACATATGCACGTTGGATTCAGTTACCTGATGGTATTGTAACGAATTAAAGCACTGACTGTCTTAAACTAATTTATTTTCTACAATATTTACGTAACTAATTTATTTACACACGTTTATCTGCACAACATGTTAACAGCTCGCTTTCTTCAAAGAGACTGATCGAACGGAAGCTGGCGGCCGGTTTATGTTGCGGTAACGAACATTGTCGAACCCTTCTCGAACTCTCTTTTCGCTTCTTCGGCGTATAAGGATTTTTCGCGTCTGATCTGACCGCTTTCTCGGCCGTTGCCACGAGCCCGGCACGTGCAGCACTGTCAGGGCCGGCTTCTGATTTATTACAGTATAAACAAGACAAATACTATTGTTTTATTTTTTTTTTGTAGTGAATAAAAATAAAAAATTATTTCATTGGGTGTTCGCATCCCCCAAGTCTCTTCACTAACCTGACATTCAGGATGCTAAGTCGACAATGCTTCCTTCTGTAATTTTTTTTTTTAATCAATATATTCTCCAGTATCTTTTTTCTTTATTTGCCATCAAAATTATATAAAATTACAATAACATTTATTCAAGGTAATTCAGCAAATATATCGGTTTGTTGCTCATAAAAGGTATAACCTTGTGTATGAGCAAGTTAACTAATCAATCAATGAACGTTATAGAGTTGGATATATAAAATATGAAATGTAAACATCAAAATTTGTAAACATATAAAATTTAAAATGTATAAATATAAAATAATAGTATCAAGAGACGCATAAATGTAAATTTTAAAATGTATGAATATAAAATGTTAATATATAAAGATGTAAAAATTAAAAATTTTAAATGTACGTTTTTATATAGTAGATTTGAAAATGAATCTAACGTTAGAGTTTTTGGATTTATACTACTTCATCTTGATACAAAAAATGTGGGAATCTTACAAATCCTTTCTCTTGTAAGATAAATTAATTTTTTTAACGAAACTTTCAAAAGGTTATTGATGTAAGATATTTTGAGTAATCGTTTCAGTATCTGAAGAAATATGGAAATTCCGATATTCGAATACGAAAAACTATTTCAGTGTAGAACTCAAATGTAAAGCACTTCCGCACAGGCACTGCTCTAAGAGCGCCTTAAGGATTTTATCCTAAAAAAGGTCACTCTATATAACGTTTGAGTATTTACCAAGAATACATTCATTCCCCTTCGAGGGGTCCGTAAACGTAGGGTCGATGATTGAAGAGGCCGCCTTCTAATTTGCACACATTTGAACGTGGCGATTAATTGCTAAGAGAAGGTTTGACAGAATTGCGAAGTTTCATCAGGAAAAACCTACGTCTGTTATTAGAAAGACACTACAATTACAGTCTGGAAAAGAACGGGAGAGAATTCAAATACAGTGTGGTCCACTTGAGTGGGTAATACAGAACGATTTTTATTCATTGCACATTCATCAAAATTTGAATACCGCCAATAGTTAATACATACATGTTTGATAACTACTCGTATTGTGATTGCACTCATAGTTTATAGCTGCAAGTCAAACAGCTCTAGAATAGGTCCAAAAGTATTGTTAAATTTTTCTTACGTGTTGACCAATAATTGACTACACTGAATAATCAAACTCAACTTTATTTCACTTTAAATACAACAAACACATCAACTATTATTTGAATGTCTATCGCCTTACTAGATCACTTCGCGTACCGTACTGTAACTTCCACTTGACGGTGTCGATATGTTCGAAGTCGAGCTCCGAAGTTCCATCGAAGTCGGTAGAATTATTATCGCTGCTGCTAGAGCGACACGGAACGTCGTACATCCGCGCCATATTAGCTACGTCACGATTGGTTTATGGCTACCAGTGGCGGTCGGCGTTATTTTTTTTTTGGCATAATTTACAATAGTATTGAAATCGTTAAAAATAGTTTTATTTCTTATTAGTCAGCATAGTTTTTCATTCAGAACAGTACAAGTTATGCTCAAATACTTAAATTGAGATTTGGTATTTGAGTATTGTATCTGTTTAAGTCTGAACAACTTTCCGAAATAACGTTTAGTTAAATTTTTCTCATCAGAGCTGTTGTTCTTGGAAGAATTCAAGATTTTTTTCACCTGTCCTCCCTGATTTTTGACTTACATGAATTTGATGTAAGTTTTTTACTATGTTTTTTAATTATTACGTGAACTGTTAAAAAAATAAGGTGAATGTTAAAATTTCGCGGGCTACGTACATTTCATTAGCGGGTTTTTCATTTTTTTTTATGTTGGAACAATTTTCTTGAACGCATGTTCACAGTTTCGGCTGTTTAGCGTGTTGAGTTTGTTGGTGACAGGCATAAAAGTTACGAGGTGATTTGCGTGTTCGGCGATTATCTGCCATTGAAAAAAAGTGGATCTAAGAATTTGCACCAAATTCTGTTTATAAAAAGTGGAATTAAGTACTAGAAAACACTTGAAATATTGTCAGTGGCATACGGTGATTGTCAGTCAGAAAAATGTTTACAAGTAGTCCAAGCTTTTCACAAACGATTGAGAAGATGTGAATGACGACGCTCGCTCTGGACGCCCCAGCACATCAACAACCGATGAAAATGTTGGGATAGTGAAGAAAATTGTAATAGAGAATCGTCTAATCGCTATTTGAGAAGTTGCTGGAAGGAATTGTTGAATGACGTCAACGGCGATCCAGATTTACTTCAATGGACCATAACTTGTGAGGAATCATCACATCGAAACCAAAGTCCAATCGTCCCAAAGGAAGAGCCTAGAAGAACCAAGACCAAAAAAGTGCGATCAAATGTCGAAGTTTTGCTCACTATTTTCTTCGATTACCAAAGTGGCGTAGTGCATCAGGAGTTCTTGCCACATGGCTTGCGGGAAGCAAAACGAAGGAAACGTTCGGTATTGAGACAATTCATGAGCTCTGCATCATGATAATGCACCTTCCCGCTCGTCATTAATTGTTCGCAATACCGTTATGATGCCTCAGCCACCGTATTTCCCAGATTTTGTTCTGTGTGAATTTTTCCTTTTCCCAAGATTGAAGAGACAATTGAGGAGATAACCGAATCGCTAGGGAGCTTAAGGACATACCGAAAAGTGAATATCAAACTCCTTAGAGAATTGAAAAAAAACGCTGGCACAGATATATCATATCTGAGGGGAATAATTTGGAGTGGACGAAATAGAAATTGTGAAATAAATGAATGTTTTTTGATAAAATTAACCTTATTTTTTTGTATTTCAGTATCTGCATTTTTCTTTTATGTAACTAACCAATATTTTGCGTATATAACGTAATTGCAGTTGTGAATTCGTAAGGGATTATGCTCATATAAAACTTGATTGGGTATGTATTCTCATCTAAACCACATACAGGGTCAAATCCTCAGTGGAATTTTAATTTTTCATTTGTTTCATTTTCATTTTGTACACATTGTTTTTACGCAGTGATTTCTATCAGTACTCTTCTTGTTATTTCACAATGTTTCTTCAATCGAGTACCGCCTGCCCGGTACTGATGATGTCCAAGACGCTGAAACAGCTGTATCATCGATATGAACCGATCCCTGCTTTGTTGCAACAGTTATTCAGTTTTTCTCGGACGGCCCCTTTATAAAGATTTTTCTGTGTTTGTTTCGGGGTATGTTTTGTCCAGTACTTAGTTTCCCATTCAATGAACCACGCTTCATTTGTTCAATTTCCAACATGAAAACTTAAAACCGCACACCTCGAGTATAATTTATAGTACAGTGACAAATGAGAAAAAAGGTGAAACCTAGTAAAAGTGATTAGGGAAAGACTAGGAAAATATTCGACATAACGCAACTTCCCACGTACATATTACAATTATATGTACAAATTTTTCAACAAACGTTATTTTCTGTCAAAAATAATACTTTTATATCATGCACCCCTACATTGCATCAATACGATAAAAATGTTTTTTATTCTAATGGTTGTATCTGTATTTGTATACATGTATCTGTATTTATATACATAAAATTGTTTTGCTTCCAATCCCATCCTCACACATAAGCAATTTGCAAAACCAAGTTCAGAAGAAAACGGCCATGGCTTTTGCATCAGGATAATGCACCCGCTTACTCGTTATTTCTTGTTTGTAATTGTTTGGCAGAAAACAACACCTTGATAATGCTCCAGCCATCGTATTGACTAGATTTGAACCATTGGAGTTTTTTGGACCAAGGATAGTGCTAGGTCACGGGTAGTGCACCGAAATTCTTTTCAATTAATCTCATTGTGAGCCTCCTTCGCGATTGCTTCAACTTGATTGCTTGTTCTAATGTTTGTTATCTCCTCCACACAAAAACATTGCGTTACTCATCAAATTTTCACTCAATTATAAATGTGTTTCACTGAAAATGTACAGCACGTTATCAAAAATATGAATTATGTGACGACACTGCATTTGAGTACTTTGGTAACCCACATTCCGAACCTAAAATGGCATTGTTCAATTAATTTACAAACAATATCGCTAAGAACGTTTGATGCCGATGACAATGTACATTCCAGTTTAATATCATTATTGTTCATTCTTTTTTAATAGCGGAATTCATGGATTCCTTTACTTACTACAGCAACAAGGAGAATAAAATACAAAAATACAGTGTGTCAGTTTTAAAATAAATTGAAATTGATTTGAACCTGAATTAAAGTTGAACTTGAGTTGAAATTGAATTGAAATGAAATTGAATTGATTTGAAATTGAATATTTGATTCATTTTTATACTTCTAGCACTCTAGCTATTCAACTGATGAAACTATTCAACTATATGAAACAATTCCTTATCAAATTTCGATGGTATGTAGAAATATTTAGGTTAGCCTAATATTGAATGTTCCTGTTCACCACAAAACTTCAACAATTGACCTCAAAAGCTGGTTCGTTCGTGATAAAGTACGATGAACTATAAAAAGTTAATATTTTCAATCAATGTATACAGAAGCACCTGAATAGTGTTCGAGAGAAATAACGACGAAGAAATTGTATACGAATACACTTAGACTAATTGAATTTAGAATCCATTACAATGACATTTTAAATACATATATGAAAAATAATACATTATTGACCATTATAATATACTTTTCCAGCTATCGCAGGATATCTTTCATATTCTTCAATCAAATTGAAGTAATAAAAACTGCAGAAGATGTAACGTTTGTTTGACTTCACTGCCCCTTTTTAATATCTCAAGGCTAAAAAACATTTGTAGAATTTGGCACATGCGCCTTCATACATGAGTAAGAGTGATACTAAAAGTTTTCTCCACTGAGGCAGTTAATTGATTCTACCCTAATCATTGGTTCAAAAATGCTTTGGTACATTTAACCAAGAATAAAGTTACTATTTGGAGCATTCTGCAGCATATTCTTGAAAAGAAAGCATGTCTTGTGACAACTTCCAAGCTACGTTTGTTTTTTTTCATTTCAGTGAATATACGAAGTGTTTCTTGGACAAAATCCTTCATTTTGCAAAATTTCAGACTTCGAAGCGGAACTTTATGGAACACCTAACCTAATTTATATTACAAATTGCCGTAATGTATAGAGCGTGCTTCACTTGGGCTTCTTGGGCTCCTTTGGGACATCGCCACACCTCTCGGAACCCCTTAGTGCTTCACCCCTGAACACCCTTGTCTCGCACCACTCACTTAATCCCAATGGTCTTCATCAGCTTGAAATTTCACATGAGAAAATTAAATTGAAGAAAGCTCGGTGAGAATTGAACCTAGGTCGTCGGCCTGCTAGGTTTTGTCCTTAGCTTCGACACCAACGTGATTCATCGGTGATTCAGAGAGCATTAAGTCGGGATTCCGACAAAGATGATGCAAAGAGGGCACTAAAGGCACTATTTTCAAAAATAAAAGTCGCATCGTCACGTGCAGCACGTCAAGTTGAAGAAAAATGAAAGTAAAATTCATCGACAGGGGTGAAGCCCTAAGGGGGTGCGAGCAGTGGAGCGATGTCCCAAGGATGCCCAAGTGATTGGAGCTTCGCCTGTTCACTTGGGTGTTCCACAAGGTTCCGATAGGAGGTCTGAAATTTTGCAAAATGAAGCACCGTAAGAAAAAACACGGATTTTGTCCCAGAAACGGCATTGTATATTTACTTCATTCATTAGGATCACAGGATACATCACAGTATAAATCATAAGCAAGTCATAAGATTCGAAATCAATTAGAAAAGAACAAAAATAAAAAAATCTTGTCACTATGTTTCATTTCTGGAAAGACAAATCAATGTCTAGTGAAAATCACACAATAAGGTGTTTTTAGAATACGATAGACAAATCAATGCTACTAAAAATTGACAAATTCCATTTCCTTAATCGATGTGCAAAATAATCTTTGGAATTTTATAAATTTTGATTTTTTCTACGTCAAACTGAGCAAAAGACAAATATCTTAAGCAATTCGTTGAAAAATGTTCTGCTTTTGGTGTGCTCGAAATATAAGAAGATATAATTTGAAGAGGTAATGCATGATCGTTCATTTGAATAAAAATAACGTGATAACTTTCACTTAAAAAGATGTGAATACGCTTTTGCTTGTGTAGGCAACGAAATAGCTAATGTGGTGAGATATTGACCCAGAACCAGCAGTGGGAATACCAAAGTGTATGAAACGAGACCAGATCAAGGAAACGCAAAGAATACAGGAACATCTTCATGAGCGGGCCATATGAAAAAGAACGGGGGAACTCTCGCAAACCAGCAGAGATCGGCTCAAAATAAGTATATAACTACTCGTTTGTTTGAAGGTGGTTGACAATGTTTCGTGTTCGGACTTCCCTTCTCTAATATAATATAAATTGATTTCGAATCCCTGAAAAAAATTAAAAAGATTAACCGAAAATAACAATTTTATTAAACAATACACTGAAGTTACAAAGAAATAATATACAAACAACAAACAAAAATTTTTTAACTTTCAGCTTTTATTAATATTTCAACTTTTATTATTTTGTTGTTGCTTGTATGTTATTTCTTTGTAATTTCATTTTGTTGTTTAATAAAATCGTTATATTAGACAATGGAAGTCCGAACTGATGAAATATATAACTACTCACTGAACATTGTTTGTTTAGGGGACACCTGAACAAAATGGGGCAAATTGAAAAGGATCTTAGAAATAGCTCGTCATGTTAATGCGACTGTGAGGAACTAGATTACAGGAGGCAAACATTTTATGGGCAATCCAAAGTAGGTCCAGACTTGTACAAACTAGTACATGAAACAAGATTGTTGGAATGGGTATCATGAAAAGATGGAAGCGCAAAAGCCCATGAAGCTATAGATATAGTGTCTTGGAAACCCGGAAGACATGAACAAGTCAAGCGGCTTCTAAGTGAAAAAAAAAAGAAAATAACCTTCAAATACATTTGGAAAAGTACATGGATAGAGCAAATTCCAGGACCAAGTACTGACCCTTGAGAAATACATTATATTTTAGGGCGGGATAAATTATTGTTTTTGAACGATCACAGTGCTGAGAATCGCACGTTAAAAGGAAAGACCTCGTTAATCCTCAGTTCGCACACATTTCTGCTTTATATGGTTGTCGTTCATAGGACAGCTGGTTAACGAAATGAAGTTGATTATACAAAATTCGAGAATATGAACGGAATAGAAAAACATTGTTCTTTTATTTTATAGTTGGTTATAATTCTTCTCAATCAATATTTGACGCAATTTATTCTTTTATTTGTTTTGTAAGGTTAATAAAACTCAATTTCAATGTTTATATTTTAGTTGTTTCAGATATTGAATCTATTATTTTTTAAACATTCTGAAACGTTGAGTTGAAAAATTTTCTCTTTCTACTGTAGCACGTCATAGAAGATGGTTTGCAAATTGGTCTTTCCATTCGAAAAACTACTGTGTTCTACAATTCTTTGAAGAAATGTTCGGTCGTTTTGACCAATATATAGTTTTGGGCCAAACCAAGTTCCAGAATTTTTGGCAAGAATGTGTCTTGTTAGCGAGAGGTCTTACAAGTTTCGACGTTGGGATCGAAGAAATATGTTTATTGTAATGAGTTGGTAAAATTTCTTTTCTTGCGTTAATGTTAATCACTGATTCAGCCTTGAATTCAGGTACACATTTTTAACATTGATTGGGTAGGTGAATATGTAGAGTAGGGAGGGTGATTGTAGGTCCACAGCACTTAAGCCACATGTGACCCATTGTACATCCCCCTAAGGAGTTCATCCTGTCCTTTTCAGGAAGGTGGACAGGTCTCTGGAGACATCTCCCTTACATCGGCAGGTTTAGGCTTAGACTCGTTGAACACACACTCTCTTATTGATGATAAATCCGGACATTCGCTTAGGACATGCCTGACAGTTTTATCTTCCTGTTCACATATCCTACATAGGACTGTGTCCACTAGCACCATACTTATTGTGGAGGTATTTTCTTAGTGGTCAGTCAGAAATCCTACTGCTAAGCATAAATTTTTCCTGGTCATCGCCAGATATTTCTTCGGCCCAGGGTCGATAAGGGTGATCCTGGCAATATTGCATCCTTTGATTTCATCCCATCTCTTTAAGGATTGAGCATGGGTGTGACGTTTGGCTAGTTCCGCAATTGTCGAAGTCATCAGGCCGTAGATGACACTGGGTCCTAAAATTCTTTGTCCATCCGCTTCCTTGGCTAAAGAGTCGGCAATGCGATTTCCTTTACTCCAGTTGTGGCCTTTAATCCACCTCAGGGGAATATTATTATCTGGCGAGGCTTTGGCCAAATCTTGGTAGCACTAGCCCTGAGGTAACACGTTGTCTGTTCAAGGCTAATAGGGCTTGTTTGCTATCAGTGCAGATTGTTATGTTTATGCCAGGTTTTTGGGTAGGTGAAATTCAGGTACTTCAAATTGTAAAAATAATTATAATGAAGCGTTGAATACCTAGATTTTAGTTAGTATAGACACGCCTGAAGAAGCTATTGTATAGCTAAACACATGTTGGGTTTTTGTAAATCGCAACATGTACCGCCTGGTATATATCTTCATTAGGTACTTTCACTTAACCGCGCAGAATTACTCATACGGCATACAAACCGAATAATTCCGAGGAACAATAGCATTAACCGAAAGCTTATTCAAATGGAGAAATATTTTTCGCAAGGCCAAGGACCTCGCGAACCAGTCTCACTTACCGCGCACGTATGTAGGCGTCTTGCGATGAATTATTTCGCCTTATTTAAACATTGATTATTCTTAATTTAGCAATTTTATTACGGCGACATGATGTGAGGCGCCAGACGATGTACCTGGCCATTTGTTCTTGTTCTGCTGGCACTTGAAGCTCGCGAGAGGCCTTGTAACTCCTTTTTCATTACATCGCTACGGCCTGGCAATGCCTTTTGTCTATTGTATTCGATTGCGAGAGGAGATTCTTGAAATAGATGCTAATGCGTGATGCTTGTGTCTTGTTAGCGAAAGGTCTTACAAGATTAGCGTTGGGATTGAAGTTTGTAAGGTGACGCCTAGTACTAAAATAATCATATATACTTATACATTATCATCCTCAAAATATGCATCGTATGCAAAACTTATTTATGAGAGGTATTTCGATAAATATGTATTTCTAGTAAGAGTTTGTGCACCCTCTAATACTAAACATGCACCAACAAAATATAGCAAAATACACGTTATATAAAAAGAGTATATTATCCAGATTGGTTCTGAGGAGGTAATTAGACGAGTGTATTATTCCGAAACATCGAAATTTTGTCTCCTTCATATACTCCACTAGCGAATCGCTCCGGCTGTGCACGGGTGCAATGCTGATACTAAATATAATTTCACCAACCGAAAATTTAAGGGCATGGAAAAATAGTGATGGAAATTTAATGGAAATATATCTAAAGAAAAGGTAACTTTAGGAACGCTCCTTTTTTCCCGCGGTTGGCTCCCCAGTTAGAATATTTAAAAATCCTTTCTTTCATCTACAACATAAAACGAAACTACATACAAAATTTCAGCCTTCAAAAATATAGCGGTACCAAGAAACAGTGATGAAAAGTCATTTTTATATGTAAACACACCCCTTTTATCCCCAGTAGGTGAGCCCTGGTTGGAATATTTGAAAATCCTTTCTTATTGTACATCTACAACATAAAACTAACCTATATACAAAATTTCAGCCTCCGAAAATATAGCGGTATGGAAACAGTGATAATGTAACTTTATTTTACGAACGCTTTTTTACCCCGCGGCTGGCGTCACAGTTGGAAAATTTTAAAATCTTTTCTTAGTGCTCGTCTTCAACATAAAACGAAACTGTAAACATACAAAATTTCAGCCTTCAAAAATACAGCGGGAAACAATGATGAAATAGCTACTTATGATTTGAGTGACACATTTTGACATCTTTTGTCAGTTCACTATTTTCATGTTATCGCATTTGATGTGAAGTGGCTGTGTCAAGTGATGCTGAATCACCTGGTTACCAACAAACGAAATTGTTTACAGCTCAAGAGTTTTATTCAAAGTCACATTTAAAGTTCTTGCTGGTATTCATTGTCTTGCATAATGAAGAACAATAGTGGGGAATTATGTGTTCCTGACGATATTGAAGAGGACGCAAAAAGAGTTTCAATTGAATTATTACCAAAAAAATCGGCTCTGCCGATTTTCTTGGTAATTTTCTTAGCTGGTGTAGATTTGAAAACGTCGAAGGAAATTTCAACGAAACCGTTTTCTTAGACGATCTAGAAGAGAAATATAAAATATGGAACTCGTCAACTTTTTGGAGCAAGTTTTCAATGATAAAGTCGAGTGCGCTCGTTGAAAATGGTGTTAATACAAGCAAATATTTAAAGTAATAGTATTCTTAAAGCGGAAAAATGAAAGTTATAGGCCCAAAAAATCAAAAACTCTTACGTTTGAACAAGTCCAGAGGTTTATAAATGAGGCGGTAGATGAAAAATATTTGATAATAAAAGTTGCTCCTATTTTCGGAAATTATGGAGTTTGCCGGCGTGAAGAGCTGTGCCATTTATTTATAGAAGACATTAAATTAATGGATAAATCATTGATTGTTCAAATTCCAAATACAAAAACGAAAATAGAAGAAACATTGACTATTTTAATAAATAAGTTGCATTACGACCTTCTGTTATCAATTATCAACGTTTTTTTCTTAAATACTCAAATTATAAATTCAGTGCCAAATCAGTTGGTATGAATACGTTTGGGAAAATGCCTTCTACCATTGCTGAGTTCCCAAACCTCCCGGAACCAAAAAAATACGCAACTCACTGTTTCATAAGGTCTTCTGCTTCTTTGCTAGCAGAATCAGGAGCAAATATAACGGATAGTGAGAAGCACGGAGGATGGAAGTCTACAACAGTAGCTGAGGGTTACATTGATCTATTTCTTATTAAAAGGCTATTGCTGAAAAAATAACCCCAACAGCTAGCTCCAGCTTTACAGCATCGTTCTCTTCACTCTTGAATGTTAATGTCCATGAAATTGTCAACTCAGATACTTCAGATATATTACAAGGCTCTTCAACATCGCAAGGTATTAATATCAGCAGCTGTTCTAATTGTACTTTTCATATTATTCTTCGTAAATGATAATAATAATGTAATTGATGTATATAATACATTTGTAACAAAATTCAATTTTATCTATATCTAAGGTTCATGATAAATCTTCCCTGAATATTGAATAATTATGTTTCATTTATTGCTATTTGGTCGAAAAAAATCGTGTTGAAAATACTTTTAACAGGCTACTTTGTGAATATCATCTTTCAATACTGTTGATAACCTTAATGGTTGTCAAGAGTATTAAAACGTCACTTTTAATGACAGTTGTACAAAAAGGTGATTTTCATATGTAAACGCTCAACTTTTATCCCCAGTGAGGGAGTCCCAGTTGGAATGTTTGAAGATCCTTTTTGATTGCACATCTACAACATAAAACGAACCTACATACAAAATTTCAGCCTCTGAAAATATAGTGGTACTCAGAAACAGTGATAAATAGCTTATTTTCACTCCCACGGGGGGTGCTCTAGTTGGAATATTCGAAAATCCTTTCTTAGTGCGCATCTAAGACCTAGGAAGCATGTATATACAAAATTTTAGCTTCCTAGGATTTTCTTTATTGTGATTCACTGTTTTTATTAAAGTATTTGTTTTGAGAAAATGTTTTTTTCAGTTTGTGTCTAAGTGTTTTAAATTATTTGATTTCTTCTTTGGAAGCCGTACTTTGGTGTTTAAAAAATCTGTTTAAAATCTGTTTTTCCGTTAACTAGCTGTCGCACCCCTGCGAACGACAACCCTCATAAGTCGAAACTTGTGCGAGCTAAGGATTAACGAGGTCTTACCTTTT
>WOGN01001923.1:2778-17867 GCA_015342105.1 Leptinotarsa texana
GAATGAATGGAAACAAATTGCACTTACATAGAACACTGTCATCCTCACTGGTATACACCGATGTTTCGCCTCAAGACACTTGCTCTAAGGCTATAATGTTATCCAATTTGGTACTGAAGGGCCTGAGGAAAAGCCAAAATTCGGATTCCTTTTTCTTTGAACCGATTACTGAATGTGAGGTTATGAATGCAATATCAGATCTCAAAAATTCAAATTCTTTTCATGTTTACAAAATGAATAGTAGAGTCATAAAAGAGACAGCAGAAATTATGCTCCGTCCACTGACTGTTTTTTTCAATATTTGTATTGAAGAAGGAACCTTTCCGGATAGTTTTAAAATAGCAAGAATAGTTCCTATCGCTTCATAGCAATTGTTTCCATATTCGGCAAACTTTTTGAAATTATACCTAAAAACAGGCTCTATATGTACTTTCAACGAAGAAATTTATTCAACCCTAATCAGTTTGGATTTAGGAACTCAACTTCCACAATAAATGCATTGAAGAAAGTTGTCGATAAAATTGTAGAGAGCTTTGTAAATACTGCATACTGCAGCCATTTCATGTGACCTGACCAAAGCATTTGATTGTGTGTCTCACTCTTTATTGATCTGTAAACTTGAGTACTATGGTGTAAGAGGGGTGCCACTAGCTCTTTTTTCGTCCTACCTAGAGAACCGAAAGCAGTGCATAGAAATTGCAGAAAATGTAAATTGTCAAATATGGAGTTCCCCAGGGTTCACTTCTGGAGCCCCTCTAATTCATGATATATGTCAATGATCTCTTTTCCTATATGTTACCAAATGAATGCATAGCTTTTGCTGACGACACAACTTTCTTTAGCATTAGCAAGAATGAGAATGGGCTACGCAATCAAACTATCTTGGCCCAGGACAGCGCTTCATCCTGGTTCAGGTGCAACAATCTCATGCTGAATGAAATTAAAACCCAAAAACTATACTTTTCAACTAATGCCTCTGTTGTAAACGGACATCATGTTAAACTGCTGGGTATCACCCTTGATGACTCCCTGAACTGGTCAGATCACGTAGAGCAGCTATGTTTCAAAATATCAAAATATATATATTGCTTCTTCGAAAGGTGAGGACTATGATTAGTGATCATGCATTATTATCTGTCTATCATGCGTTCTGCCACTCTCACATATCATATGGAACAATTCTATGGTGTATTCTATGTTCTGCAGAAAAAGGTGGTAAGAATAATCTCACAGGCCAAGCAGAGTGATTCCTGCAGACCCCTTTGCTCGACATTGAAAATTATGACTTTGCCATCTATATTTATATCATACACTCTTATAAACACATAAAAATAAAAGCAATCTCGAAATTAATGCTGATGTCCATGATAATAATACTAGGAGCCGCCTACTCATGAGACCGAACAGATTCAGATTGGACAAATCAAGAAAAAATTCTGTAAACGTTGACTGTTATAATATCTTGCCTCCTCAAGTTGAAGTTTTCGATTATAATACTTTCAAAAAATACCTAAATAATCATCTTATATCAAACACATTCTATTCTATGGATGAATATATGGCTGCCCAACTCTAGATATAATGCCAATGATCTGGTGCTATTAGCTTTTCTAATGATATTAAATTTAATGTATGTCTATATTTATATAGACATTTTATGATATATTTTATACTGTGCGCTTTGTATAGCCGTGACTTGTCTTATTTGTACAATGTGTCTGTATGAGTTATTTGTACACCTAAAAGGTGAATAAATCAATATACAATATACAATGTCTATCATTCCTAGGAAATACAAAGAAAGTCCACTGGAAAACTTCAAAAACAGCTTGAAAAGCTGTTTTCTCGCACGGCATTGAAATCATGGCGTGACGTATACATTTATATTTAGGCTAACCCCACATAATGTTGTCCCACGCGAATTATTTGATCTGTATTATTCAACATTTGTTTTTTTAATACTCTCTTCGTCCATGATCTTCATCAAAATAAACTTAAGATACCAAAATAAACTCTCCATACGAGGTTGGGTTTGAACTAAGCTCTTATAGCTGAACAACGACTGTTCATCATTTATATGAATTATCTATTATTCTTTAACTGAATGTTTTTATGAAATTGATGAATAAAGACATATTACTATTATTATTATTATTATCATTATTATTATAAATATACAGTGCGGACGTGAATGGTCCTCCGGTTACAGAGTTATTTTTGTATGAATTGGAGACTAGGAAAAATTATGATTCGTGATTTTGTAACCAACAGAGGATTGAAACAGCTCCAAAGTTAGTTATCACTAACTCGTTTTCATATAAAAAAGTTCATGGTTTTATAAATGCGTCGCACATTCTAGAGCTAAATTGATGTCTCCCAGGTAGTGACTCGGAAATAGCTCCCATTTGCCGGCGAACTAATATAGGCCGATAGCCTATGTGCAGTAATTTTAAAGTTCATTGCTGATTCTGATTTCGTCAACTAGCTCGCGTATCTCTTTCTCTTTTTCAATATTTTTCTGAATTTTTTTGTATATTTCCTGGGAGGATGTATACACTGCACCAACACCAGACTCTGCAACAAAAAATTTCATCGAAATAACTATAAAAGCACTAGAAACATGCACAGATAAACGCCAGATTCGCAGAAAAAATACCAAAATAGCACCCTGATTAACGGATAATTATTACACTCTATCAACAAAAAAACATCTTGTTTAGCAACATGCAATAGCATTATCATTATGAGGATCTGAAGAAAGAATACAAAAACTACACAGAAATAAGCTAACATCTTTGATCAAAAAAGCTAAATTCAAATATTATAAAAAACAAATCGACAAATATCATAATAATTCAAAAATGCTATGGGACATCACTCAACAAATATCTAAGACAAAAAGACACAAAATTGATATAGATAAAATAAAACATCACACAAACAATGAAATCTTAACCGATAAGAAGGTGTACCAACTTGGATAACATTATAGAAAATACACATGAATGAAGTGTGTGTATTTTCTATAATGTTATCCAATTTGTTACTGATGATCCTAAGGCAAGTGTCTTAAGGCGAAACACCGGTGTTTACCAGTGAGGATGGCAATATTCTATGTGAGTACAATTTGTTACCATTCATTTAAAGTAGGAAGCCAAAAACTTTCTTTCCCAAAAATTATTCACTCCTTAAAAATATAACCCCTTCAATTCATATTTGTAGTATTTTGTGAAAAACTGCCTTTTTGTCAGTCGATAAATGTTGATAGATAGTTAGATGGATACTTTATTTGACTACGTAATGTTGAAAACATTTGTAGCAAGTCATAATACATGAACAAGAGGGTCCACAGGTTTTATATATATTTGATGTTTGTAAATGGTGTTGCTTGATAACACATAATTATAATGATAACGCATAATGAAACTACCATGTGCTAAAACTAAAAGTTTAAGAAAATTAATTTACCTACACCATAACTCATTGGTATAGCAATCCAGGTGGTGAACTTTATGTTCGTCAAAAGTGTAAAAAGTTTTAACAATGAAAAACCATTTCAATGATTTTTGTGTATTTTTTTTTCAATTGAACAAGTTCAAATCTAGGGAATTACTAACTGATGTCGAAAGCCCAAATCGGGTCAATATCAGATGATTATTATCTATTGTATTGTAGTAATATTACTCAAAATGAGATTGACATTTTGCAATATACTTATGAATTTGTAAAAGAGACTCGTAGATAGTTATGCCATTTCAGAGACTGACCTAATGCGAGCCTTAGAAGCTTAGCTTTTCCACCCATTTGAATCAGAGGAGTACGCGAAAAACTTTGTATTTTATTAGAATTCTGCTTGAAATCATTCACTTCAAACCATTCTGTCATCACAGAACACTCTAAGAGATCTTTATTATTACTTGATTCATATAGTATTGTATCGTCAGCGAACATAATGCACGAGGAAGGCTGTAAATTATACAACACGTCATCAATATATATAGGGCCCAAGACCGACCCTTGAGACACTCCGTATTTGACCATTTGATCCTACACACTACACACCGTTTCACGAGTATATTACGGTCACATTTATTGCATTTATTGCAGATACAGTCAAGTTCAACGACTTTACAGTAACAAACTGATAAGGGATGAGTGGTATAAGAAGGGTTCCTAAAAAAGTTCGCATTGTATAGAAAATACGTTGGTCCGTGGCCCGAAACCGGTATGTAAATTCGGTAAAGAGAATGCGAATATATACATTCCCAAACGGGACGTTACTCGCTATGCGATTGTTTCTTGAAACTCGTCACACCGGTATCTACGATTTTTTATGGCGTCTTGCCATTTGGACACAAGGAAAGTGCACTCATAATTCAATGTTTGTTCTCAAAGGGGAATAAAGGTTTTATCAGATGTGGCAGTTATTTTTCACCAATTAATTCGGATTTTGATTCAAATGCTGCTTGAATTCAACGTTTCTGAATGAATAATACATGAGGACTTTGATGAATTCCAATGTGAGATGGCACAGATTGAGCGAATTTTTGAATTAGGATCAGATTTTGAAGTTTGGGTTTTAATACATAGGTATTTTTTAGATTTGACGTTAAAATAATGACAATTCTACAACTCCTTCTTCTACAATAATTACAATTCTACAACAAACTTTTCACGAGAGAGAATTTTTCATGCACTTTTCAGAAATGTTTTCTGAAGTAGTAAAAGCGTTGCAAAATGAGATTCACTGGAAAAGTATAGTACATCTAAAGATTCATAAAAACCCCGGTGTGTTTACCGGTTCGCTTTTGTTTTGTCAAAAACTCTCGACCTAACATTGTATAGTCGAATTAAACGATATTGTACATGCTTAAAGTTGTCGGCATTCTCAAAGGCCAAAAAGCCAACCAAAGCATCAGGCGTATAAATGATTTTCCAAAATTTTAGGGTGACCACTTGGTGATTGAAACACGTGTCGAGGTGTTAAAATAACGGTTTGGTGTTGGGAAAAGCCTCCAGTAATATTCAACCCAATTTTTCTTCAACAAGAGTGCCGTGGCTAAAACATTTTTGACGAAATGCAGGAGTCAAAGTGATCACACTAGAGATATTCTATGCAATTCATTAACTTTTTTCTCCTTGAGGAAAAGTTTTTCTATCATCAGAAATCAAATTCTAGAAAATTCGTGATGAAAGGAAAGGAAATGAAAGCATCTTAAGGTAGGTGTATTTAATATAGCCTAAACTATTTAAAATAACTTAGTTTCAATGTAACAATATATGACTGGACTAATTCTTCCGAGAGATGACTGTTTATGGGTTATTCGAGTCACCTATCGGAAGAATTAGTCCAGTCATCACCTGTGGATAATAACAATCGAAACTTCGTGAAGAAACTTGGCTTGGAATCTCTTAATTTATTTTTATTTTAAATTTTTGTTTAATTGTTCTATTTTTTACCCGTATTTTATTTCACTATTTCTATTCTATTTCCAGCTATTTTTTTATTAATTCTTCCTTCTTTATTAGTTGTTTCAGGGATTTCAAATCAGCTTATATAATATCAGACAATGGAAGTCTGAACTAATGAAATTCAGTCACCTTAAAAAAACCATTTTCTTTGCGTTTGTTTGAAGGCGACCTTCAACGGAATGGCTACTCCAAAGTAATGGTGGAACAGGCTTTAGCTAGAAGACAGCAAGAGTTCCTCAAGCCACAACCAGTACTTGTAATTCCTTACATCAAATGATTTTCAGGAAGGATAAGAAGAATTGCGTTCAAGTATAACATCAGAACCCGCTTCAGATCTGGGAACACTATCCGTTAGAACCTCGCGAAAACCAGGCTACCCAACGCGGATTGCGAATCCAAGAATTGCATTTACTGGGTACCCTGCGAGTGCGGAGAATCATACATCGGGGAAACTAAGAGGCCATTGAATGTTCGCATTGCTGAGAACAAGAAATACACACAGCGACGGGAAACCAGCAATTCAGGAATAGCATAGCATGATTGGACTCATCAACATAACGTCCCATGTTAGGAATCACACGTTAAGAAGTAAGACCTCGTTAATCCTTAGCTCGCACAAGTTTCCATATAGGACGAAACTGCAGTAACGTTAGTTACAAATAAAAGTGGTAAAAAACGGAAATTTTCATTTCTCTTTTTATAACTAAATGTTTTTCTTTGTCAATTTCGGATCTGTCCACACCGAGTCGACTCAAATGTTTGTTGATCAGTCGAATCCAACATCTCCCTGGGCTTATTTTTGTCTAGTAAGAATTTCACGGCTTCAAAAGCAAACCATTTACTCTTATACACATCCTCCGTACCATTTTTCTACAGGTGATTCCGAATAGAATGAGGTGTCGCTCATATTTTTCATGTTTTTGAACTTGTTGATTACACTAATAATGTGAATGCCCCTGATCACGTTTCCCATGTTGAGGAAGACAATCCAATTATTTTATTTACATTATCATGGTAAGGTTATGCTCAGGACGGTACAAGTATTGTGATCAACATCGTTTTAATGATTTTTACATTTTTAGTTTCTTTACGAACTGATCCCGTAGTAATTTTATGAAAGTACGTCACTGAAAATAAAGTATACATTTCTGCCGTATTCACAAACTGTTCAATACGTTACGAATATCGTTTTCACACACCAGAAAAAATTAGTAGGGCTGCATCGAACGACCCCTCATTCCATATAAAAAACCGTATGTGTCAACACATGACGAAGACACTTCCACCCATGCGTGGGGCTTATAAATTACGAATTGCACAAAAAACACATGTTCTGCATGGAAATATCAGGTTTCTCAAATTATATAAGCTATTTTGATGCAATAGTTCTGCTAAATAACGAATTATTAATGATCCTTGGTCTCCTTCGAATTTTATACATAATTAATCTGATGATATTTCAGAAATACAGTGCAACCTTGATACTAAAACTGAAGTGACTTAGAAAATAATTCGTTAGGTATATCAAATAATTTGCTACAATGGTTGTTCGTTATTAATTTTAACTTTACGTAAGTACTAATGTGCTTTCCCTGTTAGAGCGAACGATTTTTCCTAATAAGTATGTAAATGAAAACACATATCAATGAAAATACTGTATTTTAAAAAACTAATTAATACAATTTGTTGTATGATTTTCACACAATAGCTTTCTCAAGCATATATTTTTATAATAATAATTGGTTTTATTGATAAGTTCATACATAAGTAATCAGTACATACACACTGTTGAAAGTTGAAGTAATTTTCCAGAACATATTAGGGAATATTTCACAATCAAAACTATGTGTTAGAGTGATAACCTGATATATAATGTAAAAATGGAGGGTTTTATTACACAACTTCCATAGAAATGAGGTACTTTGTGATATATGAAACTTAACATTCAAATTAACGTAAATGACAATATATGTGAAAATACATTGTTATAATACAATAAGTATGTGAAATTACATTGGACTATTACAGTGGAGAGTGTGATAATACCTATATTATGAAAATACCCAGAGGTACATTCCTGTAGTGTAGTTGCTAGGTAATTGTTGGAAAGGTACACAAGATACAGAGGATAAGGCTACTGTTGTTTATATTTCTCCAGAAGAGACCTTAAGCCATTTGGAACAACAGAATGAAGGCCGCACTCATGAGACAGAGGGGAAATCTTCAGAGTTGAATCTCAAAGATGGAACTCATAAAATGAAGAATCTCATTCGTGTTTTCAAAACGAATATTATTGATACATTTCGTCGTCACAAAATAATCATACGCCTTTCACATGACTGGTGGCTCTCCCACCCACGACATGTTTCCATTAGCAAAGTAACAACTTCGAAACAAAGGACAAAATAATGGAAATAATTTAGTGTGATATAAAATCGAACTTGCATTAACCTGAATGATTGATTCGCGCAATAAAATAAGGGGTTTCCTGAATTATCAAAACCCACAAAGTAGTCAATCGCGTTTTCCGTCTCATTCAATTTTGGTATTAGCGTCATTACCATTTTTATTTTCATGATTGTTCCGAAAATAGTTTAGATATTTTTGTCAGACAATGATTCACAGAAGACATTTTGGAAATTAATTGCTGGCTGAAAGTGTATACAATGCCGTACTGATTTTTCTTCGGTCTTCTCGAATTGAGTTCAAATTTAACAAAGAAAAAATGTTGATAAAACTTCAAACTACTACATTGATCGTATAAATATATTTCTTGAACCAGAATATGCTTTCGAAACAGCCAAAAAAATTAACCAGGTTGTTGGCAATGATAATGTTGATTTAGCGAGGTTTGGTGATCTAAATAATAGTTGGGAATAGATGAACAATTCAGTTTTTTTCCAATGTTTCGGACACATTTTTTTAATGTGTCAGTGATTATATGAGTTTCATATAGTTAGTCCATATTTTCATATGTTTTCGTACCTATGTTGTCTGTTATATATATTTTTAACGTTTTTTTAACATGAATAAACTAATGTTTGAGCCACGATGATGGATTTAATAAAGTCCGAAACGTTGGCAAAAAGTTACTTCTTCATCTACGGGGAAATTTTTTTATCTCTTTTCCAACCAATAAATAAAAAATAGCATTTGAAGATAAGTAGATGTTCAAATTGTTTACCATGAATGTCTTGGCAATATCCTAATCTCAAATAAAACTGTCTTCTAACATTATTTAATATATCATGCGTGACCGATCTAATCGCAAGCGTTATTCGTTATTTTGAGTCATTCAAATCCTGTTGTGTGGAGACTGAGGATTTAGGTGTATTTTTTGACTCTAAAATGGCATTTGCCAATCACATAAACAAAAAAGTTGCTGAAGCCAATAAAATGTAAGGATTTATCACACGAAATTGTTACAACTTCACAAACATAAACGCCTTGAAGATATATTTCTCATATGTCAGATCCAAGCTTGAATACTGCTCAATTATTTGAAGCCCCTACTATTTCTGTCATAAGTACTCAATTGAAAAAAGTTCAAAGAAAATTTTTGAAATTCTTCTCAATCAATTTCAATTAATTTCTTTAGAAAAAAGGAAAAGATGTGCTTCAATAACCTTTTTGCATACTACTACACAGCCAAGTAGACTGCAATTTGATCCTGCCAGAACTGAACTTTAGGGTGACAAGGGCTCAGTCACGACTGAATCCCACATTTTACTGCCCTGCAGCACGAACAAACATAATATAGCAGTCTCCAATTAAATATATGTGTGAAAAGACAAATCGTTTGAGTTTTCCGTATGCTACAGTAAAAAAATAATCTGTACATTTTATGTATTTACCGTTCACCTTCTTCTGATGTAGATATATTTTTCAATAACCTAAGCTATTTATTATCGAAGTTATCTGTCAACTCATCTATATTATTGACTGGTGATTTTAAAATAAATTATAACAATGAGGATTCGACAGACACAGACTCACTCAAAAATTTATTTCTAACTTTTGACTTGAATATGCACGTTGATTCAGACACTAGTGTTTCCCAATTCTCTAGCTCTTGTATTGACTATGTATTGAGGAATATAAAGAATAAAAATGCAACTGGATATGATGAAATGTCAATAAAAATTATTCAAAATCATCCAATTGGGGCACTGCAAACATTGGTATCTCTAATCAATACCTCTTTCCACAATGGACTTTTTTCTGATTTTCTGAAAATATCCGTTGTCCTTCCATTATATGACGGTGGAGATTCAGATGATCCCGCGAATTTTCGCCCCATCTCTCTCATTCCAACTATAGCCAAAGTTATCGAAAAACTTATGAAAATACGTCTGACAATTTTCCTAAAACACCAAAAGATTTTAAATGAAAGCCAGTTTGGTTTTCAAAGCAATAAAAACACGCACGATGCCATCTTTCGTTTCTTTATGATATTTACTCCAAGTTTAATTCTGGTTGTGTAGCAGCTGCGGTCTTTTGTGATATTTCTAAGGTGTTTGACTGCGTTGATCATAAAATCTTGCTAGGAAAAATTCACCTTTCAGGAAGGAGTCAAATGATAGGAACAACAGGACTTTCAAAAAAAAATAAAAAAAGGGAAAATTTTGTGTGGTGTTCGACAAGGATCAGTTTTGGAACCAATCTTATTCTTACTGTATGTCAATGACACTGCAAATTTGAGTATTTCAGGAAATGTCACTATTTCCGTTGATGACACGACGATATTGTGAAACAACAAAAACTCAAATGATTTACACAATGCAATATCTACTGATGTGAAAACAATCTTATAGCACCCGTTCTACTGCGTTGAAATTGCCAATTCCTTTAACAAATTAGGAATTCTATTTATTACAATGGTGTCAAGATGTTTAATCACTTTCCCCTCAGATATAAGACAGGAAAATTTGACCAGCAAAATGTTTAGAATAAAAGTAAAAACATTTCTGGCTGATAGACCTTATTGTAGTTTGCAAGAGTTCTATAATGATACATTTACGTGACAAAATGTGCATATTTGAATTCTAACTATGTTCACATTTGTATGTACTTTTCATAAGCTTTGTCCACTGGATTTATTCTTTATGAAAATAAAGTGTATTCCAGAAATATGGGCGGTAAATTAGTACATTTCTGATGAAATAGACGAGCTACTTTTTGTTGTATTCGGATTTTATTTCCGTAACCAATCTTTTGTAAGACTGTGATTTTATTTCCGTTAATCTAACCATTTGTCAGACTTGAAGTTAACGAACTTTAAACTTAAAATAAAATACTGACAACTAATGTTGTAACATACAAAACAAGTTGACAAGGCGTTCTGAACTAACGTTGCCACGGAAATTATTTACAGTTTTTCAAAGGATACCATCTATAAAGAATATTGCTATGGTTTTTGCTTACTTTCTTATTATCAATAACTCAACATGAAATAAGTTTTGAGTATATTGCAATAAGTTTTGAGGGTATTTTATCCAATTTCGGTAACCACATGATTTTCATTTATCTTAATTGTTGCAATAAACTTGAAAACGATAACAATTTTGAATAGAGAATGAAGAGACCTTTCTAACGATATTTCACAAGCATATACTTTCCATTTAAAAAATTGGGGGTTGCACCTGTCATTCGTTGGGGGTTGAAGCTAGAGGTAGCATTTTTCCTTTGAAGTATGTCAAATTATAATTTAAATTTGACGTATTTCAGGATTTTGTTAAAATATGTACTGTAACCGAAATAATTAATTCATTTTTGTTCATTTGATTGATATATTAGTATTGAAATAATTCATTCAATCATTGTTTTAAATTTTATCCCTGTTATAAACATTCTTGTTTCTTGGGATTAATAAAGATTATTATTATTATTATTATTATATTTATTGTTAATCCAAATAACTAGTAACCCTTTCATTCAGAAACTATTAAAATCGACTGAAAACCATCAGATTCAAGTAACAGCCTTCTGGAATATAAATCAACATTATATCAAAACATCCTTTGACGCGAACAAAGATTCTCGACAATAATTCATATTAAGATTTCCTCAATTCTTTCGATTCAGAATCACCTTGACACACTAATTTTGAAGCACCTTTCCTCCATTTTCGTTTCTTTGTGTTCGAATTCCTTGGTGCTCGTAAAATTTTCACATGATTGCCTCCAGAAACGGTCGTAGTCTTCTATCGAGCATTAATTTTTTACACAGGTGAACGCTGAGGGCAGGTTTTCTGAAAGTGGAAGGGTGCAAGCGTAAGGGCTAGACGCACCTGCAACAAATGCGAATGAATGATATAGGGAATAACAAGACATGAGGATGAATTAGCAGGGTCTGAAATATTTGTACAGGGTACCACAGAATGTCACTAGCGTTCAGAGAGACAGTTGTCTTGGGCTAGCTTATTTGTTGATTATTCTCAATTTTAGTAGGATTTTTTGGTAACAAATGTTTGACGAGGTTTTTCAAATTGACATCCCTCTTTTATCTATGAACAAAATAAAACGAATCAATAAAACAATATATTCGGTGACTTCAATGTCCACAATATCGAACGGCTCGAATTTTCAACTATCAACGACCAACAAAGTCGCGAAGCTTAGGCTTTTGCAATAAGCAGCGGACTTACTTAGATTATAAATAACCCAACCAGGATATCTGACTGTGAAGAATATGCTGCTCTTCTGGATCTGTTCCTAAGAACCAATCCAGAAATTCAAACAGTCAGCGTAAGGTCCTCTTTGGAATGTTCTGACCACAAAGTCATTTCAGTGTTGAGTCAATTACCGATAAATGTTGTGGAACAATCCAAGTCGCGGAAAGTTTGGCAATACAGATCAGCTGAATGGGAAGATCTTCAATACCATTTCCGAAATTTCCCCTGGCTAGATGTTTGTTTCAGCTCTACAGATCCATCAACTTGTGCTTTCGAGGTCACTGAAGTTATTCTATCATCCAAACCTTGGTTCAACAACGATTACTAGCAAGCTGTCATCACCAGTATTTTGCAGAAATTTCAACCAGTCTTACAAGAAAGGCGTTCTTTCTTCTTGTTGAAAGATTGCTCAGTTTCAGCCTATTCCCCAAAAAGAAAGATAAACATTTTCCAAATGACTATAGACCAGTCGGTTTGCTATCAGTAATATCAAAAATCAATATCGGCAGCAAAAGGTTGTATGTCTTGATGAGGATCTAGAGTTGATTTCGAATTTAGTTGAGAGTAACCATGTTCAATTCGATTCCACGAAAATCCAGGCGTCGGTTTTCTCAAAAAGAGGAATGTCTACGAACCGGATATAATAATATCAGAACATACAGTTTTCTTCTTCGATAAGTTTGTTGGCGGTTAAATTAGACACCAATATGTCTTGGCACAATCTTGTTGCTGGAGTTGCAAAGGCTGCTTCTTGAAAGCTTGGAATACTGTTCCGAACCAGAAAACTATACAAACCCCAGCAATCTTTGATGCTTTATAAAGCTCAGAACAGAGCTTTTTTTTAGTATTGTCAACATGTATGGAGCTTCGTACCTAGGCATATCCTGAAGCTGCTGGATTCCATCCAGAAAAAAGCTATCCGCCTGATTGGAGACACTTGCTACTTTGATGGTATGGAACATCGAAGAAGAGTTTGGAATAAACATCCTAAAAAGTTTTTCCAAATGAATATAGTCTCTAAAGTGAATAGCTACTTTAGCATAGGCACCGCTCTTAGAGGGCCTGTGGTGCTTGTGTTTTGTCCTTGAAAATGTTGACTCACATTATACAGTGTCACCATTAAAGTGCGCACCATATGGGAAACTTTCTTTTTGGAAAAGTTTCAATGAAGTTTAGTGCCGAAGTTAAACTTCATTGAAACTTTTCGAAAAAAAAGTTTCCCATATGGTGCGCACTTTAATGGTGACACTGTATAACCAGTTTTGCAGATGTGATATGAACTTTTTGGAATGACCTTGAACTTTTTTCATATCTTCAATCGTCGCCATCCTTTCATGGGTCTCTTCAGTTTTGGAAATAAAAAAAAGTCGCAGGGGACAAATCTGTGGAATACAGTGGCTGGGCCATGATTACGGTGTTTTGAAAGATTGCAAGATGAAATTAGTTTTTGGCAACACATGGTAACGCTGAGAATTTGATTCCTGAGCTATTTGTTTGTGATTTGTTATTTCTCAAGGTGAGGACAAATATAAGAGAGTCTTTTAGGAAAAATTGACAATTATCTATTTTACTACTGGTTCTCCAACGTTCTTATGGTAAACAGCCTTCTAATTAATTCGTTCTGAAACATCACAAGACTGGTTATAAACAAACGAATGAAAATGCTGAGTTTTAATAAAAAATTAGGGAAGTGGAGATTAAAAATAATTGTTAAGTACCACAATTTAAGTGAAGAAAATATCCCCTTCGTAAATTGTTCGATATTCAAAACAATTTTAAGTATCTTTCAATCGCTCTAAAGGAAGTTTTAAAAATTATTTTTTCGTTTGTGGAGATCAAATCATGAGGTGTAGTTTTTGAAATTATTTTTCGGTTTCACTCTATATTTTTCAAAGATTTCTCATTTCAGTAATTATTTCACAGACACCATGCCAACAAAACTATCAAGAGGAATCCGCTACACTCGCTACTACAGTAGACCTTGTTAGCAATTTTTCAATTTGTCATTCGAATATACTGAAATCCATCTAGAAATAAATCAGACTCACCTCCTCCAATTCTAATGCAATTATTGAACCAGCGTGATACTCTCTTCCATTAACGTATACAAAACCGTATATTTGACGTGAATATTGTGTCAGCTGGATGTCTTTGAATTTCGTAATATTAATACGAACCGAGGCAATCCAAGAATAAAAAAACAATCTCGATACTTTCACTGTGAGTTGCAATACAATAGCCATAAACCGATTCTTTTCTCAACATTTCCACAAACCAGAATGAGTGAAAAATCACTTGGAACTAATGCGCCGCTTGCCAGGAAGAAAACGTTCAGTGTTGTGGAAAAATAATTCATGGCTTTTGAATCACAATAATGCACCTGATCACTTGACATTGCTTGTACCCAAACACAACACTGGAATCATGCTTCAGCCACCGTATTCACCAGATTTGGCTCCCTGCGATTTTTTCTGTTCCCGAGGTCGAGAGACTTGTATAAAGATGGCGCTTCGCGACGATTGTGGAGATGAAAACCGATTCGCTGAGACAGCTCAAAGATACCAAAAACTGCATATTAGAACTGCTTCAAAGATTGTTAAAAAATACCTTCACAAGTGTATTATATCTGAGGGAGACTACTTTGAAGGGGACAAAATAAAAATACGATGAATAAATGAATATTTTTTGAGTTCTTTGAGTTCTTATTATTTTTTTGAACAGACAGTGTACACTTACGTTAAATAATTATCAATGTTGTAAACCGTATTAAAAAATATTTTTTTAAACCTTTTTTTGTCCTTTTGTCTTAAAAATGTTCGCTGGATGATAAGTAATATTGTTATTTGAATTTATTTTATTTTCAAGAAGAGATCAGTATTTGGAAAAAAATAAATAAAAAATAAATGTGAAAATGTTTCAAAGAAAAGAAGAATGCAATCTATAT
>WOGN01001924.1:0-17866 GCA_015342105.1 Leptinotarsa texana
ATAAAGGGTTGATGCAATTTTCACGATTATGCTTTTGGTTTTGCGTATAATGGAATAGACATGCATTTTGTGTTCTTGCTCATCTATGTTACTTATGAAATATAAATCTAATGGCATGGAAAAGTAGATGTTTTGATATGGATTTGATTAAGTATTTTGATAAGGAAAAGCTCAGTTCTCGACTTTTGAGATATGTACTAACTGCAACTCTACCTACCTGCAAACCTTTTTTGCTTTCACAAACTATTTTTTTGTAATACCATGGGCCAAACGTTCTGAGAAAAAGACAGTTGCAAATCTAATAGAAACAAAAATTGTGTAAATTGGGTTATAGAATTCAGCTTTTCAAAACGTGAGTAACGTGTGATGATTTCTAGTTTTTTTCTGATTAGTCACCAATAGGCTTGATGTGATACGTAATATGCCTAATACCTTGTACAGATTTTCCTAATTTTTGCACAGTTTTGTTAGGTATTTTTGTTTTCTGTATGACTTGAATATATATTATTTACCCGGTGGTTGTTATTTTAAATTAAGAATGAAGGTGTTGGTGTCTTCCCTAGGCAATGTCTGAATTGCACAAATTTTAGCTTTTACAAATCATTTTAAATTGAGATGTTCCACAGAATATTGATACTTAGTTGTTTCACTTAAAAGTTGACATCGGAATAATACAGATAATTCTTGACGTATTTTCCCTGTTTTATCATTTAGTGCTTTATTTCCATCCTAAATTCTGCAATAATTCCCAGATTTTCTAAATTTTTATTTAGGTTTGAATCTCTCTGATTGAAACTCACTTGTTCCTCTCAAATTTGGAAATATTTGATGGCTTATAATAGAAATGATTTTAATTTACTTTCAGTTTATAAAATATTCCAGATATTTTGAATATATGACAAATGAAATACAAAAATGATAACCCTTCTATGCACGTGTCTTATTGGAAATAATATACGAAGACTTTGTATGTATTATATTGATGAAAACATCCCTGGGTAGTTTCTATTTATATCCGAGTTTGATGTATTTTAGAATACGTGATACTAAAATATTTAAAAAACACTTACGGTGAAATTCCGATGTATTCCAGAAACTAATATGTTGAAAAACTGAATTGTTATTCCCGAGTACAATCGATTGAAAATAGAAATGTAACTAAATAAATGAAGCGTCTCCCCTACATTACCAATTAATAATAATCTTCCAAGTATAAACGAAGCATTTGGCTATAATTATGGTTATAATTCATACTACGATAAATGAAATCCGTACATAGCGTTATATTGATGAAAAGTTACCGATGAATAGCAATAAATCAAAGTTATCAAAGAGGTGAAAATATTAACGTATTTAAAAAATCACGTAGATATAATGAACTATTTATAAATTATATTCATGGTGTTACAATAATATTAACTTACCGCTTTCAAAAGGTATTTGTATAATTCATACAAGGTGCTATGTTGATGAAAACTGACCTCAAAATAATTCAAAATCATCAAAAAAGAAGGTATTGAAGGGTATGGTAAATGAAGAACAGAAATGATGAAGTTGTCCTAATATCGGAAATTAAAAACTACGGAAAATTTAAATCCTCAAATTGTTGAAAGAGGTGAAAATATTAAATATCAACTTGTTTGGTAAATAAAGTACGAGAGTGTCAAAGAGGTGGAAATATGAAATGTTGACGTGTTTGGTAAATGAAGTACAGAATACAAAGAAGTTGTCCCCACATCGTCGAATCAAAACTGGCTTCGAAAGGTATTTATACAATTTGTATATGATGTTATGTTTATGAAAACTTACCCCTGGTTAGAAATAATTCAAAATTATCAAGAAAGGGAAAGTATTCAAGTTTTTGGTAAATGAAAAACAGAAATTTATTAAGTTGTCCTAATATCGTGAATTGAAAACTACGAAAAATTTAAATGCTTAGTGTTATATTGATGGCAAGTTAGTTACCCCTGAAAAGCATTGAATCAAAATTGTGGAAGAGGTGAAAATATTGAATATTAATGTGTTTGATAAATGATTTATAAAGAAGTTGTCCTTTTACATCGTCGAATCAAATTTGATTTCGAAAGGTATTAGTAAAATTCATACGTGATGTTTTGTTGATGAAAACTTTGTATAAGTTGAACAAAGGTGTTATAAGTATGAAAACTTACCCCCCCTGAGTAAACATTTCAAAATCATCAAAATGAAGAAACAGAAATGATGAAGTTGTCCTAATATCGTGAATTAGAAACTGAGTAAAAACTAATTCAAAATCAACAAGAAAGACGGTCTTGGAGTGTTTGCTAAGTGAAGAACAGAAATGATATAGTTGTCCTAAACGACGAAAAATCGAAATCTTCACATGGTGTTATAGTGATGAAAATTTACCCCTGAAAAGCATTGAACGAAAAGTGTCAAAGAGGTAGAAATATTGAATATTAACGTGTTTGGTGAATCAAGTTGATATAATATAGTTGAACGAAAAGTATCAATGAAGGGAAAATATTAAATGCTAACGTGTTTGACAAATCAAGTTGATATAATAAAGTTGTCCGTGTTATGTAGATGAAAAGTTACCCCTGGTCAGAAATAATTCAAAACTATCAAGAAAGAAAGTATTGCGTTTGGTGAATGAAGAACAGAAATGATGATGTCGTTCTAATATCGTCAGTTCCAAACTACGAAAAATGTGTTTTATTGATGAAAAGTTACCCCTGAATAGCAACGAATCAAAACTTAACGTGTTTAGTAAATAATTTACAGATATAATGAAGTTGTCCTTATATCGTTCAATAAAAATGCCTTTGAAGGGTGTTTATAAAAGTTAAACAAAGGTGTTATATATATGAAAACTTACCCTTGAGTAAACATATTTCAAAATCATCAAAATGAAGAAACAGAAATGATGAAGTTGTCCCTAATATCGTGAATTAGAAACTAAGAAAAATTGAAATATAGTGTTACATTGATATAAAGTTACCCTTGCATTACAATGAATCAAAATTCGAAAGTCAAATTTATTCAATTTGGATAGGTAGTAAATTTGAAAAATATTTTTGACTTCACTACCTTGAATTAGGAAATTTCAAATTAAAATTATGTATAGAATAATCTACTAACTTGACCATGGTATAACTGGTATAACTAACTCCATATCTTTGTATTCAATAAATTTACAACAGTTGTAATGAATGAATGTTTGATTAGTTGTAACAATTAAAGTTTATTCGAATATTTTCCAGAAAAACGTAGGCATAAACCTTATACAACTACGACTCTTTCAAAAATACTCTTCTGTATGATATTAGAAATAAAAAAAATATATTAAGTTATACATTCCATAAACTGCCGAAATCACGAAAAACCCTTTGCATACTCTGAAAAATCCTCGACTATTAGCAATGATCAGGACCGTACTTCTGATATGGCCTAATACTCTATAAATATTTTTCATAAATAAGGGATGAACTCTCTGAAATAAATAAAATACGTTAAAAATCGCCATTTCTTGGAAAACATTGTCCAATGTTAGGCAACAACATTACTTTCCCCTTGGTCTATATTGTATATTATGGTTTTGAACTTGTAAACAATAGTAAAAGTTGATACAAGTCGGTGAAGACTGTTACGTGAAAATGTTCCCTTTTTTAATGATACGTGAAACTCAGTTATTGAGAAACATTTTTTTCATTTCCTGTAATATAATACACAAGACATGAAAGATATACATACAACTATTAAAAATTAATGTTGATACAATATTATGAGATTGGTTTGTTTGAAGAAACCCTATTATAGAATTCAGGAACATTACCAGCAAGGAGAACAATAATATTTTTTGTTAATGCTTCAAACAATAAAAATCTTTGGTGTTTAGTGAAATATTTTTTTAAATTTTTTCATTACTTCGTTACTAGTATCTACGAGATTTGAATAAACGATTGTAGTTATTTTTCAAGACATTCATGTCTCATAAAATTACTTGCCGAGTTTGTTCAGTAAATCTTTGAAAATCCTTGATACCCCTTGATATATTTCTTTACTTTCAGGTAATTTTTGAAGTAGCATCCAACATGAGGTTGGATTTTCATATATTTTCTTCAATAAATTAGTGCTTTTTATTTTTCAATACAATTTAACTTCGCACACCCTCATTAATTTTTGAGTCAAGTTTGAAATGTTTTTCAATCGTTTTATTAAAGATTCAGAAACCACAATCATTCTTTTATAGTTGCACAGAGCAATGACTATCTGATTCTTCGTCAAACATGATTTGCGCCAAAGGAAGCTGTATCAGACCGAAATTTCGCGATTAGTCTTCGAAATCAACATCTACAACATGCGCAAAAGGATATTAGTCGGAGTTCTGTGTAATTATAGTGCTTGATTTGTGAGTGTTACAGACTAATATTTTAACCAACCTGCAAATGACTAAATTTGTTAAAAATGACAAAGTTCATCTAACATAAATTTTGATTGATTTGTTCAATTTACTAAATCATCAATGCTTTTTGAATATCAAACTTTTCTATTTCCAGGAAGATATTTTTCATTATATAATTATTGTCAGAATCAGAAAGACGATTATTTCTCCAGAAAATTTGAATAAAATTATATATTGAACAAGTCATCTGATAAGTATAGAAGAAAGAAAACACTGAAGAAGAAAAGAAGACCAGAAGAAAAATTACTTGAAAAACTTTTGCTTTTTGCTATCACTTGAAAATTTTCATCACTACAAATATTGATTAATATTATTAACACTAAAATAATGATAATGAATATTACCTTCAACTTTTTTGTTCCATTATAAGGAAAGAAGAGAGAAGAAAGGATATCCCATCAATCCTCTAATTTTCAATTGTCTACTGTTTGAATATTTGTTTAAATAAAATATGATTGTTATATTTTTCGTAGAAGTAGATTTCAATAAGAATATTTCTTATATTTGGGGGAGAAGGATTTTCAAAACTTATTGAACATAAAAAACAAAAAACTCAAGAAATAAATTATTACTAAATTTGTATTCGTTACAAATATGCGATAATTATTTTTAAATAAATTATTGAGATAAGAAACCAGAAAGTAAAAAAGGATTATTATCGAAATTGGCATATAAAATAGCATTCATCTCACTTAAAACCCGTAATGATATTCTTAACAAATTTCCATGTTCAGGTCATAAAAAAATAATTTTTCCCATTCCTCTTTTGGGATTATTTTCAACAAAGGTAACTGAAAAAAAATAGATTCTTCGGAAAGAATTTACCCCCTTCCAAAGACTATTATTATTTTAGAATTCAGTATTTCATTATTTCAGATGGTAATCGCGAAAAATGTATAAAATGAAAACTTTTGTGATTCAGTTTTTTCTATTTCGCCATTTTCACAATATTTTTACTTTATACTTCGAAATAAAACCATTTTTTTTATCTTGTTACATCCTGCTACTTTGATACAACAAATGAAAATGTTATTTTTTTAAAGCTGTCATAGTTTTTACGTTACTACTAGCTAAAATTCAAAATCTGTATCAGTGAGGAAATAGATCAGTTTCATGTTATCTATTACTTGTAATTGAAAAAAGGAAAAGTCAAAATAAATCCCAGGTTCTATATGATTGTTTATCGAATCACAAACATGGTACTAATGCAATTATAAATTTTCTAACAACTTACTATCTTTCCTTTTTTTTTGTTTACATTTCGTAGAAAAAAACTAGTATTTAGCGAAAATGTATTCATTCATTTTCTATTATTTTTTTGATATTTTTATGACGAAAATTTTGAGGTTTCAATTCCAATGTGCTATTTTGTGTTTAATATGAATTCAAATTAAGTACAATCATTAATAAGTGAGAACTTGCATATTTTACTAACCTGTTCCTTTTTCCATTTCATAGTTATTTCTACGTCTAATATTGGGTTCCCGATTTCTATTAAAGAAAAACTGTCAGCAGATTAGAAAAAAAAATTTTGTGAACTTCATGATTCAAAGTAGGTTATGTTCCCTCTACTTTTTATTATTCATATCGAATATTTACTTTCACATCTTCGTTAAAGAAAACTGCTTTACAACGTAATTTTCATTTCATTGAAAATCATCGTAAAAAAATCACATTACATTACGAAATGACTTTCTCATACAACATCGTCGAAGTTAAGATTTTACGTGTCCAACACTGTACAGTATGTTTCATTCTAGGTATTGGTTTATTAACTGCAATAAACTACTTGGTTTAATCCCATTGTCTAAGAGTAGTGTAATATTGTGATTCTGTTTCCTTTGATTCGAATGTTACAACCTGAGGGTCTAATTGGTTTTATTAGCCAATACCATAAACCGTGAAACTTACTATACATTTATTTCTGTTGCACTGTTTCATTCAATAAAAAATCAAAAAATTAGTAATAAAATAGTTTTCTTTTGATTGAGTGATACAATTTATTTGTTATTTTTTATTGAATAATTGGTGTTCTTCTGTCCACCTCTATATTTTTTTACATTGTATCGAGTTCTCGATTTTAATTAAAGAAAAACTATGATTGGAAGTGATTTGGAAAATTTGGCTTTATGTAAATGAAACAATATTTTATTTGTAAAAAAATTAATAATAACATTGCAGGAAGTTATTTTCTTGTCCCCTTTCTTGATTTTTCACGAAAAACGTTTCATTTCATCGACACAAACTTACAGAGATTCGATATTAAAGTTTGTGTATTTGAATAATTTTTATTTCCTGATGTTTTTTTTTAATATTTTCGTATATTGAACATTATTGACAGAAAGGCAAGTAGCTAATATTTGTTTATTTTATTATCACATATTTTTTGCAATATTTGCAACAATTTCACATCTCAAGTACACGCACCCTTGCTTTTTAACTTGAGCATGAATTCTTTTGGAAAATAAACTGCCGAGTGGGCTTGCATCTGTTTTGACTTTGGAACCTCCATTTATACAAATTTTGTCACATTTTGGATTCTGATTTGAGAATAATGAAAAATTACCCGTATTTAACATTCTTCTGTTTTTCTCCATATGTGTATGCAATTTTCAGTATTATGCTTTTGCATAAGAACATTTGGAATAGACATGCATTTTGTATTCTTGCTCATCAATGTCACTAGTAAAATATGAATTTATGCATATGGAAAAGTAGTTGTTTGATATGGATTTGCTTAAGTATTTTGATAATTAAGAAAGGCACAGTTCTTGATATAATTTTATGTTAATCACTAACTGCAACTCTTATAGACATGAAAACCTATTTGGCTTGCACGAATTATTTTTTTATAATACTATTCCTAGATGAACACAGTCGAAAATTGAATCGAGACAAAAATTGGCTCTAGTATTCAGAGAATAAAATATGATAGTTTTAGGACGTTTCTAGTTTTTTCTTCGTTAAAGTAGACATTGGTTAGTTACCAATAGGCTTGATGTGATACGTAATACGCCTGATATGTGGTACAGATTTTATTGATTGTCGCAAGACTTTCTTAGGTATTTTTGTTTCCTGTATGACTGGTGGTTAATGAATTTTGGATAAATGTATTGGTGTCTCCCCTAGGCAACGTGTGAATTGCAAAAATGTTAGCTTTTACAAAGCATTTTAAAATAAATTACGTTCTACGGAATATTAAAATTCAATAGTTTTATTTGAAAGTTGGCATCGGAACTATTTGAAGAGAAAAAGCGGGATAATACAAGTCATTCTTGACGTATTATAAGTTTCTTGGCCTCAAGTTTGAATCTCTTATTTATGAAGGCTTAAAATCGAAATGATTTCAATAATTATTTTTATATAACATTTTATTTAACCTCTGACTGACTGAAAGATTTCCATAATTTTTTCAAAAAATTCTATAAATGTTTGAAATGAAAATAGTTGCAACTTTGAAATTTGGTAAAAAATTCCACATATCTTATAGTGCCCCTAAATTGAAACGTTTAGAAATTATCGACGAAATAAAATTTTAATAAATGATAAGTGATATACAAAAATTAAAACCTTTTATTGAAGGGTTATCCTTGAAAATCCAAATTGAAATGTAACTTAATGAAAAAAGCACCCAGAGATTATCAATTCGTGATTATCTTCGAAGTGTAAACAAAACATTTGGCTATAAAATTACCTCTGAGTAATCATGAAGAACATAAATCATGAATTACTTTTGTCTTGGTAGTTTTAAATATTACTGGAGTTTTTTCTAACACCAATCCGTTATTTTTTAACACCTATACACGTGTTTCGATCACCAAGTGATTATCTTCAAATCAAAGGTGCTATATTAATAAAGTCAACCCTAAGTAACAATTATTCAAAAATACTATAAAAGAAGTACAAGTGTTTGAAGAATGAAGTTTACAAATCAAGTTCTGTATCGTCCACTCCTATCTTGGGAAGATTAAAATTCATATATGTCATATTTATGAAAAGTTATACCTGATTAGCAATAATTAATTGGTAAATGTAGTATAGATATATTGAAGTTGTCCCCACGTCGCCGAATCAAAATCGTCTTCGAAATGTATTGATATTAACTTACCCCTGGATAGTAATTATTCAAATTTATCAAGAAACAAAATGAAATTGTCAATGCAAATCTGCATAAAATTGAAATTCGTATGAAGTGTTATATAAAATTATCCACGAATAACAATGAATCAAAATTATCATAGAGGTGAAAATATTAACATGTTTGGTATATATAGTAAACGTATAATGCAATTGTCCTCACATCGTCGAATTAAAACCGCCTTCGAAAGTATTTCTATTAGCCATACACGATGTTAATAATAATGGTAAATGTAGTACAGGTATAGTGAAATAGTCCTCACATCGTCGAATCAAAATCGCTTTCGATAGGTTTTTCTATTAGTCATACATAATGATATATTGATGAAAAATTGCACCTGAGTGAAAATAATTCGAAATTATCCAGAGAGGGAACGTGTTGAATGGTTTGGTTAAATAAAAACAAAATGAAATCGGCCTAATGGTCTATTAAAATCTACAAAAAATTGAAATCCATCTAAAGTGTTGATTATACAAAGTTACCCCCGAATAACAAGAAATCAAAATTATCATAGAGGTGAAAATATTAACATGTTTGGTAAATGTAGTACAGGTATAATGAAATTGTCCTCACATCGTCGAATCTAAGGTGTTGATGATATACAGTAACCCCCGAATAACCAGATATCAAAATTATGATAGAGGTGAAAATATTAACATGTTTGGTATATACACTAAAGGTAATGAGAAATTGCCCCTGAGTGAAAATTTTTCAAAATTATCCAGTGAGAGGAAGTATTGAAGTGTTTGGTAAAATAATAAGAAAACTGAAATCGTCCTAATAGCTTCAATTCAAATCTACAAAAAATTGAAATCCATGTATTCTGCTAATATTGATATTAGATTACCCCTGAAAAACAATAAATCTAAATTATCATTGAGATGAAAATGTCAACGTGATTGGTAAATGTAGTACAGATATAATGAAATTGTCCTCACATCGTCGAATCGAAATAGTTTTCGAAAGGTATTTTTAATAGTCATACATGATGTTATATTAATGAAAAATTACCCCTGAGTCGAAATAATCAAAAGTTATGAGATAGAAAGTGTTTGGTAAAATGATAACAAAACTGAAATCATCCGAGTAACGTCTATTCAAATCTACAAAGGATTGAAATCCACGTAAAGTGTTTCTATTGATATGAAATTACTCCTGAAAAACAATAAATCCAAATTATCATTGAGGTTAAAATATCAACGTGTTTGATGAATGTGGTACAGGTATAATACATGATGTTAATAATCATGAAAAATTGCCCCTGATAGAAATTAACAGAGATAACGTATTGAAGGGTTTGGTAAAATAAAAACAAAATGAAATCTACCTAATGGCGTCAATTAAAAATCTACGAACATTTGAAATCCATCTAAAGTGTTGATGATATAAAATTGATGATATTGATATAAAATTACCCCTGAAAAACAATAAATCCAAATTATTATTGAGGTGAAAATATAAACATCGTTGAATCGAAATAGTCTTCGAAAGGTATTTCTGATAGTCATACATGATGTTATGTTAATGAAAAATTACCCCTGAGTAGAAATAATGAAAAAAGTATTATGAGAGAGGAAGTGTTGGTGTGTTTGGTAGAATAATAACAAAAAATTGAAATCCATGTAAAGTGTTAATATTTATATAAAATTACCCCTGAAAAACAATAAATCTAAATTATCATTGAGGTGAAAATGTTAACCTATTTGGTATTTATAGTAAGAGTATAATGAAATTTTCTTCACATCGTCGAATTAAGAGAGAGAGAACGTATAGAAGGGTTTGGTAAAATGAAAACTAAATGAAATCGTCCTAATAGCTTCAATTCAAATCTACGAAAAATTTAAATCCATCTTAAGTATTGATGATATAAAGGTACCCCCGAATAACAAAAAATCAAAATTATCATAGAGGTGATCATATTAACATGTTTGGTAAATGTACTCGTGTATAATGAAATTGTCCTCACATCGTCGAATCAAAATCGCCTACGAAAGGTATTTCTAATAGTCATACATGATGTTAATAATAATGAAAAATTGCCCCTGAGTGAAAATAATTGAAAATTATTAAGAGAGAAAGTATTGAATCGGCCTAATGGCGTTAATTAAAATCTACGAAAATTTGAAATCATCTGAAGTGTTGATGATATAGTTACCCCCGAAAAACAAGAAATCAAAATTATCATAGTGGTGAAAATATTAACATGTTTGGTATATATAGTAAAAATATAATGAGATTGCCCTCACATCGTCGAATTAAAACCGCCTTCGAAAAGTATTTCTAATATTGATATAAAATAACCCCTGAAAAACAATAAATCTAAATTATCATTGAGGTGAAAATGTTAACTTGTTAAGTAAATGTAGTACAGGTATAATGAAATTGTCCTCACATCGTCGATCCAAATTGGCCTCCGAAAGGTATTTCTAATAGTCATACATGATGTTATATATATAATAATGGAAAATTATTCCTGAGTGATAATAATTCAAAATTATCGAGAGAGAGAAAGAATTGAAATGTTTCGTACAATAATAACAAAATCGAAATCGTTCTAATAGCGTCAATTGAAATTTCCAAAAATTTACATCCATATAAAATGTTGTTATTGATATAAAATTACCCCTGAGAAAGAATAAATTCAAATTATCATAGAGATGAAAATATTAACGTGTTTTGTACATGTGGTACAGGTTTAAGGAAATTATCCTCACAACGTCGAATTGATATCGCCTATGAAAGGTATTTCTAATAGTCATACATAATGTTATACATACATAATAATGAGAAATTGCCCGTGAGTGAAAATTTTTCAAAATTATCCAGTGAGAGAAAGTATTGAAGTGTTTGGTAAAATAATAAGAAAACTGAAATCGTCCTAAGAGCGTCAATTCAAATCTACAAACAATTGAAATCCATGTATTCTGCCAACATTGATATAAAATTACTTCTGAAAAACAATAAATTTAAATTACCATTGAGATGAAAATATCAACGTGTATGGTAAATGTAGTACAGGTATAATGAATTTAAGAGAGATAACGTATTGAAGGGTTTGGTAAAATAAAAACAAAATGAAATCTACCTAATGGCGTCAATTAAAATCTACGAAAAATTGAAATCCATCTAAAGTGTTGATGATATAGAGAGAGGTACCCCATATAACAAGAAATAAAAATTATCATAGAGGTGAAAATATTACATGTTTGGTATATATAGTAAAGGTAATAAAAAATTCCCCCGGAGTGAAAATAATTGAAAATTATTACGAGAGAGAACGTATTGAAGGGTTTGGTAAAGTAAATACAGAATGAAATCGCCTTAATAGCGTCAATTCAAATCTACAAAATATTGAAATCCATCTAAAGTGTTGATATAAAGTTACCCCCGAATAACAAGAATTCAAAATTATATCATAGAGGTGAAAATATTAACTGTTTGGTAAATGTAGTACAGGTATAATGAATTGCCCTCACATTGTCGAATCGAAATAGTCTTCGAAAGGTATTTCTAATAGTCATACATGATGTATTAATGAAAAATTACCCTTGAGTAGAAATAATTAAAAATTATTATGAGGTAGAAGGTGTTAAAGTGTTTGGTAAAATGATAACAAAACTGAAATCATCCTAGTAGCGTCAATTCAAAACTACAAAGGATTGAAGTCCACGTTAAGAGTTTATATTGATATGTTATTACCCCTGAAAAACAATAAATCTAAATTATCATTGAGGTTAAAATGTCAACGTGTTTAATGAATGTAGTACAGGTAAAATGAAATCGTCCTCACATCGTTGAGTCAAAATCGCCTTCGAAAGGTATTCCTAATAGTTAGTTATACATGATGTTAATAATAATGAAAAATTGCCCCTGAGTGAAATTAAGAACGTATTGAAGGGTTTGGTAAAATAAAAACAAAATGAAATCGTCCTAACTGCATCAATTCAAATCTACGAAAAATTGAAATCCATCTAAAGTGTTGATGATATAAACGTACCCCCGAATAACAAGAAATCAAAATCATCATAGAGATGAACATATTAACATGTTTGGTATATATAGTAAAGGTAATGAAAAATCATTAAGAGAGAGAACGTATTGAATGGTTTGGTTAAATGAAAACAAAATGAAATCGGTCTAATGGCATCAATTCAAATCTACAAAAATTTCAAATCCATGTGAAGTGTTGATATTGATATAAAATTACCCCTGAAAAACAATAAATCCAAATTATCAATGAGATGAAAATATTAACGTGTTTGGTAAATGTAGTACAGCTATAATGAAATTGTTCTCACATCGTCGAATCAAAATCGCCTTTGAAAGGTATTTCTAATAGTCATACATGATGTTAATAATAATGAAAAATTGCTCCTGAGTGAAAATAATTGAAAATAATTAAGAGAGGGAACGTATTGAATCATTTGGTTACATAAAAACAAAATGAAATCGGCCTAATGGCATCAATTCAATTCTACGAAAAATTGAAATCCATCTGAAGTGTTGATGATATAGTTACCCCCGAAAAACAAGAAATCAAAATTATCATAGAGGTGAAAATATTAACATGTTTGGTATATATAGTAAAAGTATAATGAAATTGTCCTCACATCGTCGAATTAAAACCGCCTTCGAAAAGTATTTCTATTAGCCATACACGATGTTAATAATAATGAAAAATTGCCCCTGAGTGAAAAATTAAAATTATTAAGAGAGAGAACGTATCGAGTGGTTTGGTTGAATAAAAACAAATGAATTCGGCCTAATGGCGTCAATTCATATCTACAAAAAATTTAAATCCATGTAAAGTGTTGTTATTGTTATAAAATTACCCCTGAAAAACAAATCAAAATTATCATTGAGATGAAAATATTAACGTATTTGGTAAATGTAGTACAGCTATAATGAAATCGTCCTCATATCGTCGATCCAAATTGGCTTCCGAAAGGTATTTCTAATAGTCATACATAATGTTATAAGACTGAGTAGAAATAATTAAAAATTATTATGAGAGAAAGTGTTGAAGTGTTTGGTAAAATAATAACAAAACTAAAATCATCCTAGTAGCGTCAATTCAAATCTACAAAAAATTGAAACCCATGTAAAGTGTTAATATTTATATAAAATTACCCCTGAAAAACAATGAATCTAAATTATCATTGAGGTGAAAATGTTAACATGTTTGGTAAATGTAGTACTGGTATAATGAAATTGTCCTCACATTGTCGAATCAATATCGCCTTCGAAAAGTATTTCTATTAGTCATACATGATAATGAAAAATTGCCCCTGAGTGAAAATAATTGAAAATTATTAAGAGAGAGAACGTATTGAAGGGTTTGGTAAAATGAAAACAAAATGAAATCGTTCTAATAGCGTCAATCTACGAAAAATTTAAATCCATCTAAAGTGTTGATGATATAAAGTTACCCTTGAATAACAAGAAATCAAAATTATCATAGTAAATGTAGTACAGGTATAATGAAATTGTCCTCACATCGTCGAATCAAAATCACCTTCGAAAGGTATTTCTAATAATCTACATGATGTTAATAATGATGAAAAATTGCCCCTGAGTGAAAATTATTGAAAATTATTATGAGAGAACGTATTGAATGTTTTGGTTATATAAAAACAAAATGAAATCGGCCTAATGGCGTCAATTTAAACCTACGAAAAATTGAAATCCATCTGAAGTGTTGATATAAAGTTACCCCCGAAAAACAAGAAATCAAAATTATCATAGAGGTGAAAATATTAATATGTTTGGTATATATAGTAAAAGTATAATGAAATTATCCTCACATCGTCGAATTACAACTGCCTTCGAAAAGTATTTTTGTTAGTCATACACGATGTTAATAATAATGGATGAGGAGGTGGGTGGGCAAAATCATCCAAAATTCATATGGTTGTGAGTTGTGTTATATTTATAACAAAAAATTCGCAAGTAATATCGATTCAGAACTATCTACGAAGTAACCGTATTGTTGAGATTTTTCCATTTTCTTTTATTCAGATTCTCTTTTCTTTTATTCTCTTCTATTTTCTTTTATTCAGAAATGGTGTTATTTATGGTGTTTTTTAGTAAGGTTACCTATGAGGAATGATTCAAAATTATTTGCGCAGACAGGTATCGAGCATTTGTTATTATTATGGTGTAGAAGTGATCTTCGATTCTAAACTATCTATGAAAGGTATTGAAAAAATCATAGACCGTGTTATATTGTAGAGAATTTACCCCTCAGTAATAACGATTCAAAATTATCTACGAAGTGAAGGTGGTCAGTATTTGGTATAAAAACACAATGAAAAATTGTGGAGATTTTCCTTTTATCGTTGCTTCAATATTATTTCCTGTAAATTCAGAAGTAAGGCTATACTAATGAAAAGTTACCCCTCTGAGTAATATCGATTTGAAATTATGTATCCGAGTATGGATATATTAGTGTAAAGAAAGTAGATTTCCTTTATTCTTCCATTCAAAAATTAACACGGTGTTATCTGATGAAAGGTTATCGCTGAGTAATATCGATTCGAAATTTTCTACAAAGTCAATGTAGGTAGTGATTGGTAACGGTACAAAAGTAAAATGATAAGATTTCCTTTTATCTTCGTTTGAAAGTGATGTTCGTAAAGTTTTTAAATTCAGACATGGTGTTGTAGTACAGAAAGGTTTATATCTTTGAAATATAGAGTCATAATTATGTACGAAATGGAATTGGTGAATGAATATAATGAATGAAGTATTAGAATGGTTTCCTACGCATAAAAAAATAATTATGAATAATAATTGTTACAGAATGAGGAGGTGGAATCATCCAAAATTAATATGGTTGTGAGTGGTGTTATATTGATAAAACAAATTTCTTGAGTAATATTGATTCAAAAGGATTTACGAAGTAACCGTAATGTTTTATATGACTTGATTAGTGATTAGTTAAGATCTGTTCCATTATCTATGATTCAGATTAATTTTTGAAAGGTATTTGAAAAATTCCGGCATGAAAGAATTTTCCTTATCAATATTATCCCTGAATAATATCAATTCAAAATTTTTTACGAAGTCATTTTAGTGAATGTTGGTATAAATGACGCACAAAAAAGATGAGATTTTCCCATTATCATTAATTTGAAATAATTTTCGGAAGGTATTCTAAGATTTTATTTATAGTATTTATTATATCTATGAAATGTTGATCTTGAAAAGTCTTGAAAAATGAAAGATTTGAGTATTAAGATTGAATGTGGCCAATATTGAGTACGAATGTAATAAAAAATGTGGAGGTGTCCTCTTCATCTTTGATTCCTGAATCTCCTTAGGTAAATTCAGATATAACTTACTGATGCAAGGTTATCCCCTTGAATATTATCGATTCGTAATTGTCACAATAGCGCAAAGAAGTTGCATTTCCTTTATTATTCTGTTCCAAAGTAGATACGGTGTTATTTGATGAAAGGTTATCGGTGAGATACATGCACTCAAAATTTTCAAGTCAGTATAGTGAATGTTGGTATAGATAGCGTACAAAAATGATGACATTTCCCCTTCATATTTGAAATGTTCTTGTAAAATCCAGGCATGAGGGTGTTATATTATGGAAGGTTATCCCTGAGTAATTAATGTCAATTAAAAATTTTCTACGAAGTCAGTGTAGTAAATATTTGTATAAATGGCGTAAAAAATTGAGATTTACCCTTTTATATTCGATTCAGTGATTTTCGAAATTTATTTGAAAAATTCAGACATGGGAGTTATACGAGTATTACCGAAAGATTATCCCTGCGAAATATAAAAGTATAAATGTAGTTTAGAAATTATCTTAGATTCGAACTTCTTCAGAAAGTATTTGAAAAAGTCGACTTGTGTTATATTGATGAAAATTTGTGTGAATACAATACAGAATTGTTGTGGTTTACTTGATATGGTATTATATCTTCGAAGTTATTTCAGAGTCGGGTTAATTCAAAATAGTCTGGAAAGTAAAGTTTTCAATTCAAAAAAATCTTCGAGAGGTTTTTGAAGTATTCAGATATGGTGTTAAAATGATGAAAGGTTATCCCTGAGTAATATGAATTCAAAATTATCTGCGGAGTAAATGATTGGTATAATTTGAATACTGATTGGTTTAACTATTGAAAAGATTCAGACATGGTGTTAAATTGGTGAAAGGTTGTTCTCGAGTGAAAACGTTTCGAAATTATAAACGTATGAATATGGTATGAGTATGGTATGAATATAGTACACAATTTTCCGTTTATTTTTCGATTTACAATCTTCTACGAAGGGAGTTCAGTAACAGTTTGGTAAAAAAAGAGTATAAAAATGAGTCCCCTTTATCTTTGATATCGTACAAAATAGTCTTGTAAAAGTATTCAAAAAATTTCGACATGGTGTTATATTGATAAACGATTAACCCTGATTAATATCGATTAAAAATCATCTATAAATTAAATGTATTGGATGTTTGGTATGGACAATTAACGGTATTTAAAAAATTCAGAACAGGCGTTGAGTATACCTATAAATAAAGTCTTCCTACGGATAAATAAAAATCAGAATAATAAATAATTGTTGGAGGATGAGGAGGTGGGTGGGCAAAATCTTCCAAAATTTATATTGTTGTAAGTTTTGTTACATTAATTAAAAATTTAACCTACGAAAAATCTATCTACGAAGTAAATGTGGTGGTTATAGTTTACGATTTACAATCGTCTACGAACAGTGACAGTTTGTTAAAAAAAGAGTACAAAAATAATATTTTCCCTTTATCTTTGATACAAAATAGTCTTGCAGAAGTATTCGAAAAATTTCGACGTGGTGTTATATTGATAAACGATTAACTCTGAGTAATATCGATTCAAAATAATGTATAAATTGAATATATTGGATGTTTGGTATGGACAATTAAAGTTATTTTAAAAATTAAGAATAGGTGTTGAGTATAGCTATAAAAAAGTCTCCCTACAAATAATTAAAAATCATAATAATAAATAGTTTTTGGAGGATGAGGAGGTGGGTGGGCAAAATCTTCCAAAATTCATATTGTTGTAAGTTTTGTTACATTAATTAAAAATTTAACCTACGAAAAATCTATCTACGAAGTAAATGTGGTGGTTATAATTTACGATTTACAATCGTCTACGAACAGTGACAGTTTGTTAAAAAAAGAGTACAAAAATGAGATTTCCCCTTTATCTTTGATATCGTACAAAATGTCTTGTAAAAGTATTCGAAAAATTTCGACATAGTGTTATATTGATAAACGATTAACCCTGATTAAT
>WOGN01001925.1:0-17865 GCA_015342105.1 Leptinotarsa texana
GCAGTAACTAGTTGTGTAGTAAGTGAATAAAAGTTGTCAAGTATTATTAGTGTTGTTGTTTTAAAAACGAACCCCGAGTAAATATCGTAACAGTATTAAGTAACTCGAACAAATTCTTGCTTATCGGGAGATATCTTGGCGTCCGCTGTCTAAATCGTTGAAGTTACATGCAGACAATATACCGTAAGTATATTGTCTGCATGTAGTTTAAAATAAAAGTCAGCGATAGCATGTGTCTATCTTTTATATGGTAGCCACTATATGCGAAATACTGAGCCATAAAACAAATCAAATTGGATACTTTTTTAAAATGCGCACTTAAGAGAATCTGTGAAATTATTATAAAAATTGATATAAATAAGTAAACTTTGTTTTTAACGAATTGTTTTGGACGAATCGTTTGGAAGTCATCATGATAAGATTAACTTCACAAAACGCAGTAAGCGATTACGCGTCGCGTCTACTGACAACGAAGAACGGTCTAAGCAATGAAGCGCCATCGCCGAGAATGCGACCCGAACGCGGGAAGACACGTGAGTGCAGACGTTGTTGACGGTTGTGTTAGTTTGGCGAATTTCTTTATAGGTAACATTATTCGATTCTCAAAGTTATTCATCACTCAATGCAGTTGGCATATTTTTTCAGTTAGTGAAGAATATGTTTGGCATATGTAGTTTTGTGACACACCATTAAGAAGTAACAATATTCTTTTATTGACCCAAAACTCCCAGGTTGCGAAGCTGACGTAATTGAATATAATTTTTGAACCCCTTTATTTTCCTTCTGGGGTGGAAATTCAACTTACATTTGAATCTGTTGAGCAGTTTAGGCGTGAAAAAGTAAAAAACGTGAATACATACATTACATTAATTCATCCTCTTAAACTTCACGCATGTATATTATTAGTAGGGGTAGGATTAATAGGGTTATTCAGAATTTCAGTTTTTTTTGCTGATGCTATTCAATGTTGTATAAGTGGGTACATATTGATCGACACTCTTATATTCCGCCAAAGCTACTAAACCTTGAATCTTGAAATATGCAGGTGATTTTTTTATAGCGTAAATGATTATAAAGAAAGGATATCAGGAATTGCCACCCCCAAAAGAAAAAAAATGGGATACAAAGATTTTATTGATTTTTGTCAGTTTTAAAGTTGGAAACCTGAAGTTTTGTGTTGATGAAAAAATGTAGTAATCATTTGTTTGAAATGGTACGAAACTCAACGTGACAAACCAAATTCTACGCGTGTGAAGCCGTGACAACAATTTGTCAGCAGAATATATTATATAGTGTTATTGGAGCGTTTGATGACCAAAATTGCACATATATAAACACATTTGGCAAAGAAAAAATGTTATTCCATCAAGACAAAGCATCTTGGCAGAAGCCAATCTGAACAATGGCAAAATTAAATGAAATGAACTTCTAATGGCTCCCACATCCATCGCATTCACCAGATTTGGCTCCCCGTGACTACTGACTGTTGGAAGACTTAAAATAACCGCTCACCGGTAAGAAGTTTTGCTGAAACTGTGGCCTATTTTGAGGCGAAAGATAAATCGTTCTACAAAAGTGGTACTGAAGATCTTGAAACAAAGCACAAAGTGATACTCACCCAGTTCTGGCGAAGTTGGCAATATATATTATGAAGGATTCAGCCAGGGCCAGCTCAGATCTAGTATAGTTTTTCGGAAAGTGGTTGAATCCATCTACGAGGGGCGCGCCAAAAATGTAGGGTAACTCCTCCCCGTGAACCGTCCCCATTCGCTGAAATCAAATGATTCATCAGGAATTATTGAAATAACGCAATTTGAATGGAAGGTTTTTCTCTAAAACTTGAACTCAATTTAGGTAAGTGGATCAATATTCTGATCCGCATGATGTATTCCTCAATAAAGCATTAAGGTATCGAAGAAATATGAAAACACTTTTTTGAATACATTTCACTGGCTTTATATTCAGCATTATTACTCACAATGAAATTTTTTACTATGACAATTGATCCATCTTCCTAATCTCGTAATATTATACTGGGAAATTATTTATAACTTCGATAGTATACAACAGAATATGATCGCTAACACAGAATATAATCGCCTTCCACTTATTTGAATTTGCATTTGAATAAATAGTGGAAGGATCTTTATTGGCTCTATTTGGAAATTATGCAAAAATGTCATTAGACGTGAATGTAAAGGAGACAAGCATGAAGCTTTTCAGGTGAATAAGCTAGAAGAAAGTGACATTTTGAATACCTATCCTTTAGTCAGTAGAAGTAATAATTTTTTTTAATGAAAAAAACATATAAGAGACACGAAATACAGACAAAATAACTTGAATGTTCATAAAGCAGACCATATAGATACGGAAATAATTTTTTTGTATATATCTGAAAATACTATACAACTCAGATGATTTCCTCCACAGACTGCAACAACATATTGAAAAAATTCAGTTGCAAGTTCAACAACAGAACGATGAAACTCTAATAACTTCTCAAAGATGATGTTGGCAAAAAGGTAATTACTTGAAACTAATAGCAGAATGCTTTTTGATTTTTTTTTAATAGCTTGTTTCCTCCAAATAAATAATCAATTGAGGTAATTTCCTTTGCATTATTTAGTTCTGTGATCATTATAGCAATCAAAAACATTTTTACGATGGTGCCCTACTTCTCATTTGAATATATTGAGTTTTGTTGTTATAATTATAATAATTATTCAACAAGAGATTTTTAATGAAGGCACACATTTTACGTATGCATTTCCAATATGAATATCAAACATATTAAATGAACAATTCAAAAAAATACTGTTCACGCTTCAAAATTTCACTCAAATACTATATGAAAAATTAAATTTTGCGAAAAAATCTTTAAAATCGGAGCGGTTTCTAAGGACGTCTGGAAATTGTTGGTTTCATGTATTTTTTGCCGCGAAGAAACCTTACATAAGGCCTAAATTACACATCAGAAATTTTTTATCCATTCCTTCGCTTGAGTTGCCAACATCGGCTTCAACTTTTACTTTCTCTTGCTAAAGTTTGACAGTAATTTCACTAGGAATCTTCTCACGACTTCTTCAGAAAAAAATTAGCTTTACTCTGCCACTTTTTCCGAGAGGAAAATGGGGCCATTCAGTGTTTTCAGATGTGAATTTAAAATAGATATTTTAACGATCCCTATGGTGCTCATTCGATATACACTTTCAACTAATTCAGTTGATATTTTCATTGATATGATATATAAAATTATGAAAATAGTCGAAAAGTTCAACTTCGAGAAATCAGCTGGCACGTACAGTAAATTCACCTCAATTCTGTGGACGTAGCTTTCCTGAAACAACGAATGAACCGTTTCTCTCCTCATGAAAATTACAAACAAAGTGAACGAAATATGTTTGTAAGGCCCTCAAAAACCCATTGAAATGAAAATATAAACCAACAACGTCCATTAAGGTATTCCCTGAAGTATAATTTCTTGTGCATTAAATATATGTACATCTCTGTAGAGACACATTAATGGATAGTGTAATTCTACTTGAATATGGTTGAACAGAGTGCGTCAAACTGAACAGTTAAAAAAAAACCCTGTTTCAAACTAGATAGATGAAAATTGATGGCTGTGTCTGAGGGTTAAATTTGACAAAGTCAATGGTGGAAACCGCAAATCGATATCTATCGTCAGTTTTTGGAAAATAGCATTTCCAAAAAGTTGCTGTATTTTTTTTCTGTAAAAAATTTGGTATTTTTCATGCAGACTTTGAAACGCACACTTTGATTAAGTTGGCTTTGGATGATTTGGATGATGCAGAGATAAAACTGAATGCAAATCTTCACCGGTAGCTGTCCGAATTTGATTTGTGAAAACGCTCTTCAAGTATTAGTTTTTGTTCAATTTTCAAACATTCGCCATAAAGTATGGAAATTATAAAAAATGGGGTATGATAGTCTGTGTTATACAAACATAAGAAAATGCAGAACCAGCAAGCAATTTGAATCGTGAGAGGTATCTTGAGAGAAGACAACGTTTTGAAGATATTTTAGCTAGATTGCGACACAACCTAATTGATGGTTGTCAATTTGAAAAAAAGGTCAAAATTATATGAATCAAATAGGGATAAGAATTTGGAAGAAATAGTCGTTTTAGGAGCTGTTGAAAACAATTCCAAAACGTCAATGCGAAATTTGTTAATATCAACCGGCGTACCAAGAACTTACATCAGGAGGATTTTGAAAAAACACAAATTCAAGCCATATAGGACCAGAAGAGTTTATCAACTCAGACCAGGAAATTTTTAACGTCGAATGGCTTTTTGCCAGTGGTTCCTGGAAAGTTGTAACCAAGTCCGTGATTTCACGTCGAATTGTATTCGGACAGATGGAGCTTATGTAAGCAGTGCTGGCATTTCCAACCTCTACAATTTCAATACTTGGGCACAACAGAATTCTCATTCTATTGTGGATCAAAGAAGTCATGTGAGAAGTGTGGGCAGGTGTTTTCAGGGGCAGAATTATCAGCCCGTTCATTTATAATGGCAATCTCACATCTCCCACATTTAAATTTTTAGGCAGTATATTGAACCTCTTGTTGATGAATTTTCACTGATAAAACTCGGAAAAATATATTTTAAACACGACAGGGCTTCACATCACAACACTGCAATCACCAATTTTTTTAACTGTGAATGTTGGTAATAATAGGATAGCCAACCAAGTTCACAACCGTTGGCCGGCCAGGTCACCCGACCTAACGCCTATGGACTTTCCACTTCTGAGGAAGGTGAGAAATTGAATTTTTTAATTGCCGACCAATTCTAGATACGACTTGGAAGCGGCAATGATGCTGCTTTTTAATGTTTGAGAATATAATGATAAAACAACGATAAAAATAAAAACAGCAATGAAAATTAATTGGCGCTCCGGGGCTACTTCATTGATTCCAGTGGCGCATTTGCTTTTTCAGCTGCTGGAAACCCTGAAAAACCTGCGGCACCACATCATTTGAAGATCTTGATCTGACAATGTCCTCTCTCTCTCTCATAAAACAAAATGTGGGGTGTCTTCAGAGGCTCCAATAGATTCAATACATCGCTTTAACACTTCGTGACACGAATATCGTCAAACTTAAACCAGTCCGTTTCGTCTCTGACCAAGGCGTGATAATGACCAAATTCAACGCCTGAACCACAATGAACAATGGTTGGAGAAAAAGATGATACATCCTTACGAAACTGCAGCTGCATGAACATGTGTTTGAGTTTGATGAATGAGTAGGAAACATTCCCGTTCTCTTCATCATTTGAACCTTGTTCTTGAAATTCTTCGTCACTTGTAAAAGGCTATTCATGTAGCGAGTGTTTCCCAAATTATCCAATCCAATGTTCTCCTCTAGTTTTTCAGGACAACTTTCTACTGATTCGTAAGGAAGAACATGTTTCACAGAATCTCCATAAGAACGATTTCCATAAGAAGGGTTTCGTAGAGGGATCGATTCGGCTCTTGCTTCATGAAGCTCTTCCACTGAAAGGGAACCAGAACTACGAGGATACAACTCCTATTTGGGGGACAAAAATGACCATTGACCGCACTGAAAAAGAAGATGGATCAATCACTTATGAATTAACCTCAATAGGAGACTGATGAATATCCAAATATCTCGGCTTGTTTCGAAGAAGTATAAAGTATAAGTATAAGTTGTATTGAAACAACGCATTGTTCCTGTATTTTACCAAAACAGCAAGTATGTTACATCTTTGAGGAGTAATATTCAAATATGAAAAATAGTTTTCCATCTATAGGTATTGATATTTAATTTGAAAAAATTATCTTGTTACACCATTGAATCCTACATAAAAAGGTGCTTTCATAAAAAAAATGTTTGGCAGGAAAAAAGTTTCAGCAACTTTTCGAAAAGGCACATATACCTATCTAGATTCAAAACGGGAGTTTCCCTTTAAATAGTTCAATTTGACCCAATCTGTTGTTCTCCACTTCATTCGTGTTATCTACTTGACTGTCATTGCAAATTACCGTGAAAACTGAAAAACAAGGGATTCTCAAGTACAAAACACCCTTGGCTATTACGACATCCACTTGAAGAGAATACAACACAAGGAATATATAAAGTATCTCATTATGAAAGAAATTCGCCACCAAAGAAATGTACTACATTTTCTCTTTCTTGTGTCTATCTGCAGGGCGGACTGACTGTACAGAATGTAAGAGTTTTTGAAGTCTGCTGATTTCCCGAGAGATAAAGGCACATTTTTGATACCGTCAATCTGAGTTTCCATATAAGGGAATTGTTTTCCATGTTCAGTCAAAACTTCTCATCTGGAAGATCATCCCATTCGAATATTGAAATTACACTGTACCTAACACGGTAGATCAATAATGTCTGTTGATTTTGATTGAATAGAAATTATATCTAGAATTTTGTGTTTTATTTTCAAGGTACTCAATATGAATTTGAAAAGTTATATTTTCATAAGAGATCAATTATTGGAAAAGAAAGATTTTTGGCTTTTAAATTTTCCATCTTGACACAAAAATCTTTCAAAGAAAGGAAGGAAGCAATCAGTTTCGAAAGAACAATCATCTGTCCCTGATTTTTCATCACAGAAGAATATCTGACGGGAAAGTATGTTTCTTCTCGAATCTGTATGAGAAATAGCAGTTTTTCCAAAAATAATGCAATAATTCCACAAAAAAATATTCATTTTCTTACAATAGAATGTATTGAAAAAGAAGTTTTATATAGGCTGTTGACGTTAAGAAGAGAATGACGTCATTTTTGATGATTTTGTATATCATATAACAATGTTGAAATTTCCACTGAAATGAGTTCAACAGCAATGAAACTAGTAACATTTCATTTTGTGAGTTGCTCAAGTTCCAGACGTTGCCTAATCGAAAAAAACTCGAAAACTGACAGTCTGTCATTTCTTTTCAGAACTAATCATTCCTTTTGATAAGACCTGTGAATATTCAATATGCCTAAAGCATTGTCGAAATAGTCCCAACAAATACTAAAAGTGGGTAAGGATAATAGCGATAAAATATATCAATAGTACAAAAACATTTGGAAGTTCGAAATAGTGCACATGTTGGCAACACCGTAAATTGTCATCTTGTGACGTCTTTCCCTCTTAACGTGAACAACCTATAGCATTTAATATGGAGTATTGCTTGAACTCTGATTCTATTTTGAATTCAATGCTAAGCGAGTGGAAGGAATAGAATTTCAAAATGAAAATCATCGAATTCTCTTGCTGGGTGCCAACTATGAAGTAGCGTACCCTCTATTCATGATGGTACTCTTGTCAGTTCAAAAAACATGCAATTGGCTCTTTCTTTCATCTGTGGTGTCCCTATCAAAACTATGAAAAATAAATTTCTCACACAATTAACAAATGAAAATAGCTTACTTGAGGATAATCTCCATCTTTCGTTTGATAATCGAACACGTAGAAAAAAGTTTTGGGACCAGTCGCTTCCTGACCGGGCTGCGGAGGCTTAGCACTCAACAAATCCCCAGTTTGCACCAACGGAGCTACAAACTGCGCGTCGCTAAGCGCAGCAATGGCAGAGTCCCGCGTGTTCACAGGGTGTTGTACCGTCCTCTCCCAATCCGTATATTCATTCACTACCGTAAAAAATATTTCACTCAAATGATAGGTGTAAGCGTTTCGCACATAAGTCCTAATTATTTTATCTCTGCGTTCCCCCTCGAACCCGGCAGACACATCGGTGTTCGAAAACCTCCACAACGCTTCACTAGTCACTACGCCGAAAAGCAAGTCATAGGGATTGTTGCCCTTCGGGGTCAGAGTGGTCTCACTTCTCTTCATGTTGGCGTTGACCGGTCCTACGAAGTTCTGCAGGTCTTGTGGTTTGAAGTACGTTACCAGTTCTTTGGCAAAGTCCGTTTTGATGACGACACCGTCCACGCTGGGACCGAATGCGCTGAGGTACGCTGGGGCTATGACGTCGGCTTGGAGGAGTTCTTCCAGAGGGGTGTCGCGAAGGCAGTCCACAATGGCTTCATGGTCTTTCCCAACGTCTTCTGGAATGGAGCAATTGACTTCTTTGGCTAGTTTGACGGCATAGTTGACCGGATCTTCAACCTGCAATTTTTGATATTTTTGTTTATGATAACAATCATCCGTAAGTCAAATTATCAATCTCATACAAATATCATAGATGGTTAGTATCCCAATCGCCACAAAAGAAATAACCAAGAAAATATTTCTGGCAAAAACATAACAATCTGTAATAGAGCAGACAAGCTCTATTAGCCTTGAACAGATAACTTGTTACCTTAAGACAAGTACGAGATCGCCACCAAGATTCAGTCAAAGCCTCGGTAGATAATAATATTATCCTGAGTTGGGTTTAAAGGGCATGACAGTAGTAAAGGTGATGGCATTGCCGACTCTTCAGCCAAGGAAGCGGTTGGACTACAAATTTTAGGACCCTGTGGCACCTACGGTCTGATGATTTCGACAATTAGCCAAACGTCACACCCATGCTCAATCCCTAAAAAGATGGGATGAAATCAAAAGATGCAAACCTGCCAGGATTACCCTGGGCGACCCTGGGAAACTGGCGCTAAAGAAATATCTGGAGATGACCAAGAAAAGTCTACGCTCAACAGTAGGATGTCTGACTGGTTATTGTCAACTAAGGAAATACCTCCACAATATGGGGCTAGTGGACATACCTATATGCAGGATGTGTGACCAGGAAAATTGAACTGTCATACATGTCCTATGTGAATGTCCGAAGTTATCGTCAATAAGAGGGTGTGTTCGGCGTATCTTGGCCTACGCCTGCCGATATAAAGGAGATGTATTCCAGAGACCTGTCCACCTTCCTGAAAAAGACAGGATGGACGATGTCCTAGGAGGACAACTCCTTGGGACGATGTACAATGGGTCTGAGTGCTGTAGGCCTACACTTACCCTTTCTACTCTATAGATACAGAATCTGTTGAGTCCAATGAAATAAAAGAAAAATTTTGTGAATAAATAAAATTTTTAGGAATATAGATGCATGAGTGAGAAAGTAAAAAATTAAAAACTACTCAGCCTTCTCAACAGGAATGAAGAGAATAGTATAGTCAGCAAATGAAATTGCTCTTCGATAAATTATTAATTCATCATATCATCTGTTTATATTGTTTTTGCAATTTGATCTATCATGACCCTTGAACTGGCGGTTTTTATATAATTTGCTACATTCTCTACAATGTTACCTAGTCGAATGAATCTGATCTCATCTCATCGAAGCACAATATATCGAACGTAATTAAATCCCCATTAGAGAAGCCATCAGATAATTTTTTTGAAAAAATTTAAAAAATGTGTTTCTTTGAATTGATATAGAAGGACTTACCAATGCCCACGATGAAAGTGCTGATCCAGACAAGAGAATCGTTCTATGGAAGAGACCAGGCATTACCGTCGGTGATATCATAAGAAAGTTTATACAAGCAGCTCCAGACCCATGTCCAGCCATGGTGACGTTGTCCGGATCACCGCCGAATAAAGCTATGTTCTGCTGAATCCAATGGAGAGCTGCTATTTGGTCCATGAGCCCGTAGTTTGCGACGCGAGCTTTGAGGTGTGGCGCAGGGTTTGCATTCAGGAAACCTGTGGAATGTACCCATAATGTCAGCACAAACTCAATGAACAAGTGGGATATCACGATGACGATATGATCATTCATGAAAACTTCAAGTTTTGTGATGAACATATTTTTCTTGTATGAGCTCCACTGTTTTGTTCGGAAGTTACCTTTTTCAATACTGCGAATGGAAAAATTGAAGCGTAATCAAAAGATTGCTATTCTTATATTACTATCTATTTTTTTGACTAGTGAAGTGCATTTGGAAATATCTGTTTCAACTCAATGTATATACCCTAAAAATGAATGTTACTGGATGGAGCCTGGAAAGTTATCAGGTATTCTCTACATGAGACGTTACTACGAGAGAACATTTTTCTTTGAAGCAACTTTCCAAGCGGATACTGAACTTTTTGGCACTGAACGAGTATGATCACAACTGTATCAATTGTTCAGCATACAACCTGTTTAGCATAATGCCCATATAGAAGCCACAGAACTCCACTCCTGCTACAATACAAGAATAAGCCAATGCATGGGGTCTTATGCAACAATATTGAATACTTCGGCTTATTATCGAAGCGGCTGATGTCTGCTGTGCTCAGGTCGAGTGGAAGTTGAAAACTGAGGTTTGCCACAATGCTGTATTCAACTCCTCAGTCTACCGTAGAAGCGTGATGGATAAAGGGGTTCCTGAGGCCCTTCCGCGAGATGCCTAAAATCCTGATGTATTTGCTGTGCTGAGGTATTTTCGGCCTCTGCCTATATCCATCAATATGATGCGGACCCTTTATAGCATTTCTACAGTATTGACAAAACGATGATATGCTTCTGGAGATATAAAATCCGTTGTGGGGAATGAGAAATTCCTAATTCATTGGAACTTTTTCCCAATACCCCCCAGCCTGGGGGTTGGAAATGAATTAGCCTAAAGTATCCCTATCTGACTATTTGAATAGATCGATTATCGTCTGAAGTTTTCAGCTTCGGTTGAAATATTTACAATTCCTCTTCAATTTCCAAAAACTGTATTCAGGCCACTCTGTTGAGATGGTTGTTTCGATTATTGATTCCTTGGAGAAGATCATTCTGGATTGCCGCATCATGCCTGAAATCTTGATCGAACAAATGCAGAAGGATGCCTTCCTCGGCTCATTGTGTTTGCTGAGGGCACATGATTGTCGGACCCAAAAACTGTATTCAGGCCACTTGTTGAAATCTATTCGCTTTATCTAAATGATCAAACATTTAATTAACGCATTGAAATCCTTTTCATGTGAGGGTTACTATCTGATTTGTGAGGACTGCCACAGAAATTATATTGGGTGACTGAATCAGCTCTCTAAATTCGTTGCACATATCCGATTTCGCATAAGACAAATGTCCAGTGTAGCTCAATACGCCTTGAAAATCGTCATTTGTATAGGTGAACACTATCTGAAAGTGTTACGAGCGACATTAAACTCTGTGTTTGTTTAGAATATGACTAAACGTGGATGTGAAAATGTTGTCTTCTAGTTATGAATAGGCGTATTTAGGGATACAATTCAGTTCATCTCCTAATTATATTAAATTGGCTGGCGAAATGCGTGTCGAGTTCTGGTGCTTGTGGGTCTTCCCAGGACTAACTCTATCAGAGGTGGAAAATGTTTACTGAGTTGCAATTCTTGTTGTTGTTGTGATCATATTTCTATTGGTGATATTGTTCTCAAACGAAATAAAACAGCAACATTCCACTACAGTCGCATTTTCTTTAGATTTTTGTATAATGTCTCATTCTGCATAATACATTTTGCTACTAGGATAGATCTGAGAGCGTAATAATGTCATAAAAACTTACTTTTATTATGGTAGAATGTTTCAAAACCAATTTGGGATATTGATAAATGGTATTTTGATAATTTCAATCTTTTCTGCCCTCAGTGCTAGTGAATATTTGGCAAAATCTCTCACCATTATTCTTCCCAATACAAGGTATTGGGCCTATTTGAACGACAAGAGAAACATTTTCATCATTGTGAAATTCAAATATTTTCCTTCAAAGTATTCAAATCTCACAATTCAAACCTTGTAACAGTACAGCAAGATTCAAATCTCATCTTATCTACAGTACATTTCGACAGTTATTTTTCTTGCATTAACTTTTCACCAAGAGTTATTGTAATTCTTGTGTGCCTTAGGCATTCATACTGACGATAAAATAATGGTGGGTCAAAACAATGGCCTTTCCTAAAATATTCGAAAAAATAATCTAAGAAAGAAGAGACAACTCTCGTATAGAAGAAAAAGATCACTTGAAATATTTAGGAGTAACAATTGATAGACACTTGAGATGGGATTTCCATATCTAACAGGTGGAAAATAAATTAGTAGGTCTACTCTCAATACTGAAGTACTTAGTGAAATTCTTGGATATGAAAAACTTTAAAAAACTGTACTATGCACTTATGCAATCTTAGGTTTCTTACGGAATCTTAGGTGGGGGAAGTGTAACAGAAAATATCATACATAATTTGAGTGACAAGCTATTTCCAGAGACCAATGTTATTGTTACAAGACAAATATTTTGTCAACGAATTCTAATGTATATCCGTAAAAATAAAATCAAGTTAACACCCATTGACCACCGTTATGAAACTTGTTTCATAATGTTGTTATTCTGATATTAATGATGATTATATGTATAACTGTTTTATCCTATACTATATAAATATTATGATCTATATCACGCACATGCTTTGAAACTTCAGTGACCTCTCATGTCTATTTTCAAAGTTGGATAGCATTTTCTGTAATAACGTAGCATTTAGCTCAATTTATTTTTTGTCAAGTCCAAGACTTACGATATATACAATCCCATCGCTGTCACCACTGTAACATCTACGGGTTTATAGATGGATCACCAGTATAATAATATGTCAATAACTATATATAGCCATATATAGTCAATAATATAAAAATAATTATCAATCCTTAGTTATTGCCATGTTGAGGCAATTCCGAAAGAGGCTTGAATTTGGCCGCCTTACTCCCAAAATGTTTTCCTCAGGACTCCTCTCACTTTACGAGATTTTTGCCCAACTTCGCGACAATCACTCTTAGACGACCCGCTTCCAGAAATCTTTGGCCTGTAGCCCCGCCTTATTGAGGTGGTCGCTGACTTTTATGTCGCTCTCATCAAAAATGGGCTAACGCGCGATGAAGGTTCAACAAAAAAGCCCTATTTCGCCTAACTTGCAATCTATAGATTTCAAGGTTCAAAGTTTGATATGTTTACTCATTGGCGGTTTCAGATACGTGACGAATATATCTGACTCTAGCCAAAAACACGTAGATGAGTTTTCATATAAACAGTCTCACGCTCTGGCTGAAGATGTTACTTTGTATGAGACACTGAACCGGCGATCAAAATTTTGAATCAAGAGAATTGTATCTATTCCAAAGCTAGAAAAATATTAACTCACATAACTTTTGCTAGGTAGTAGGTAGTGAGGTAGTGAGGTTTTCCTTATGTCCATTTGGGCATTTGGGCCAGACGCTTGGCTTCTGGCACTCTTCATTTCCTACCGTATTAACTCCGCCCACCACTTTTCTGAAGGACTGATTTATCATCGCACTCCAAAAATTATTATACCTAAAGCTCCGCCTTTTGTTGTAAAAGTTTGAAATATTTTTCATAAGGTAATTCTTGTGCAATCACGATAGTAAATACTCGTTTCCAAGTAAACTTTCAGTATGTTAATTGTATTCACAATTTGTTACAAGTCTTATAACTAGACTATGTAATGCTCCTATGAAGTAATTTCAAAAGTTTCATGCCCAATTGTTAGTTTTGTAATAAAATATTATTGTAAATTTTATTGGTAATATCATGACTCACGGTAAACCAATCGTGAGTCAAACACAATGAAAAGAACCCATTTCAATCTGCATCACCGAAAAAAATTTAAGAAAAACACCCTCCATCATTCATAAATAAGTTTTCAGTTCGAATCGCACCATCATTCCCATACAGCAACAAAAACCCTTCAATCGTGACTATGTCCCGAAGGAAAAAATTCGAAAGTTAAATTTGAAGGGATCAGAAACGGTTCCCAGGAGTGCCATCCACTTTTTGGACCTTACTTCATTTAGAGCGGACGACGATATAGGGCCTACATAAACCACATGATTCGACCCACATTAGGGCATGTTTCGGGCAGCTTCGAGAAAGATCGGATGGAAAGTTTGTGGGAACATGTATGTCTAGAGATTATATTTCACGACTGAGGGATGAAATACATGAGCCTCTTGCATATCAGTTAGAGTTACATCGTAAAATACAGGCCATTTGATATGGATGAGGAAAATTCAGTGAAAACTGAAGTCAATATGATTATGATACTTTGGAAGTAAGTATAACACAATAGATAACTATGTATGAAAAATAAAGCGTACTGATATTGATGAAGAGTGGAATATCTTTGAAGGTTGAAGAGAGTATCATTATTTTTGACAATGGCTGTACCAGTTCATCATTTGGCGAAAGTGAGCCGTGAGACTATATATTAAAGAATTCTGTGAAAATGGGATCAATGATCTAATGAATAATTCTGAGTATAACATATTTTCATTGGATCTTTTTGTATGACTTATTTCATGTGAAAGTGTTCAATGAAGCCTCCATTGAGAGATAAGTTTCTATATAGGAAAAACTTTTTTCCTTCGATAGTAAGCTACCTACTTTTTTATCATTATTTCTTTTATAGAATGGGACTGACATTGAACGTGAACCTGATAACTAAAACATTCGAAGCATTTGAAGACAACAGAAAGTTGAGAAATTTTCTCACAGATATTAGTGAAGATTCGCTCATATTTTTGATCGTGATCCTGAATTATTGACTCAATGTTGTTTGTCATTATGAATCTAACTTACCCAATATTCCTAATCTATAATTCAGGGTGACTACTACCAAGTCAGCATAGGAAGCTAAAACGCTTCCATCGTAGGGATTTCCCGAATTCCATTCAAAGGATTCCCCGTGAATGTAGACTATCACAGGATGCCGTGTTTCCGTGGAAACTGAAACAAATAAACAGTGTCATTGATGGGGTGGAATTTTATGCCTAATCAAAATTATTTCAATTCGGGTGATTATCTACATGTGAAAGATGAATATGCATCTGAATAGAAAATTGTTGAATTCGTGTTATGAGAAATATACCATTCAAATTAATATGACAATTTTTTCACTGAAAATCTTGTATTGAAAAAAAATTCAAGATTTTCTTGAAGAGTACCAGAAATTGAAGAATGAAATTATTGTTCTTCAATATGTTTATTGCTGGCACTGTTTTCTATATAATTTTTGGTACATTTTTATCCAGTAATCTTAGGAAGATGGCTTTTACCTTGAATGTTTCATTTTAATTTTGGTAATGTTCAACATTTGCTCTACGGAGAAAGAATTAATAAGAATGAATTATACGGATTTTGACTAAAAAAAGATATTATTGTTAATATTAATAAAACTTTTCAATATCATTTCCTGGAAGTAGAACTGACAATAGATTCGAATCCTTGGATTTTCAAATAAAACTTATTTCGATTTCAATGTCATTCGCAACTAGTTTTTTTTTCCAAAGTTACTTCCGTAAATGCTATAAACATTATCAAAAAAACATGAATGAGATATTACAAGCCAACATAAACATTGCTGTCACGAAATGGAACTGAGGAGAGAGAATCAGTTGTCAGAAGTGGAAGCAGTATTCAAATCAGATCAATTTCATTCCAGAGATTGTATACTCGTAGTTTCACTTCTCAAGAAAATGTCAATGCAGTGATGAAGACAGAAGAGGTTCTAGAGCGATGAGATGGCAGATAGTTGAATCATACAACCAATACATGTTTTCAGATTACATTTTACTAACGCTGAAATGGTTGACATGCACTCTATTAATGGATTAGCAAATAGAGATGCGAGAGTCGCGGAGAATTTATCAGATATCTTAGCAGAGTAATTCCATGAGCTCAAACATTCAGAACGCTACATGCAACCTGGGCGTTTAAATAAAAATACAGGTGGTGAAAGACCAGAAACTGTAACAATGCCTGAACTAGAAGAAGCCATACTTGATACGATCGAATAAGATCCTTTCAAATAGTACCAGAAAGATTGCACTGCAACTGGAAGCCAGTCGTATGGACGGTTCTAAAAAGGAAACTCCTTAAATATTCCGTACAGCGGATCGAAGCTTTACTGCCTCAGCTTTTCATTCACGATTGATATTTTGCAGGTTATCAGGTTGGGATAGGTTAGGTTGATTCATACCATCACACACAATAATATTTGTTACCTATAGAGCAGGGCCCGCATAAGATATGCCTGACAGTTTCATCCTCCTGTTCACACATCCTGCATAGAGGTGTGTCCACTTGCCCCATTATGTGGAGGTGTTTCCTTAATTGACAGTGGCCAGTCAGAATTAAGCGTAGGTTTTTCCTAGTCAACGCCAGATACTTCTTCACCGCCAGCTTCCCTGGGTCGCTTAGGGTGATCCTGGCAAGACTTCATTCTTTGATTCCATTCCATCTCTCTAGAGATTGAGCATGGGTGTGGATTGAGCATGGCTGGTTCCGCAAATGGCGAAATCCTAAAATTTTTAGTCCAGCCGCTTCCTTGGCTAAAGAATCAGCAGTGCTATTACCTTCACTCCTGTCGTGAACTCTATCCTCAGGATGTTATTATCTATCGAGGTTTTGTGTGAATCTTGGTGGCTCTCTAGTACTAGTCCCGATGTAATACGTTGTCAAGACGTCAACGTCAAGACTAATAGGGCCTGTCTATTATCAGTGCAGATTGTTTTGTTTTTGCCAGAAATTCCTCTCTTAATTATTTCTTTTGTGGCGATTGAGATACCAGCCAGTTCTGTTTGGTATTTTTCCCATTCCCCACTCAATTCTCACGCTTAGGCAACACAAACCTAGGTTCAACAGCATCACTGGCTGCCTGCAGCAGAGGATGCGCAGTAAGTTCTTCTCGTTATAAGATTAGCCTCAATTGACCAATTTCTACTTTGAGGTTTACACCAGCCGTGAGCAATCGTAACATGGCCATCAACGCAACCTGCTCAACGTACAGGTCCATAGGGGTTAGACTACAGTCAATAATAATTTTATATTCAATTTACGGACGAGGATAATTCCCACGTTAGAGAAAGTCATTTCCAGAAACAATTTCGTAGAACGTTTGGGTAGGAATGATTGGTTACTACCTAATTGGCTCATTTTTTCTACAAGAAAGATTAACAGGTGAATCCCACACGGACTTTATGCGAGATTATTTACCCATTTCTTGAAAGAAATGCAGTTACTTGTGAAAGACAACATGTAATTTATGCACGACTAGGCGACATTTCATTTCAGTGTTCTTGCTTGTCAGCATTTCAATATTACCTACGCCAATTGCTGGATTGAACATGCAGGACCTAGAAATTGGCCAGCGTGCAGTCCTGATATTAATCCTTTAGATTTCTATTCATGCGGTCATCTGAAGGCTTTTGTTCATAAATTTTCTGTATTGGATGTGAATGATTCGAGGAATGACACGTTCAAAAATACCTGGATTTTTGAACATGTCAGACAATCAATGAAATATCGATTGCAGTTCAGAAGTTGGACATTTTACTTATTTACTTCAAGTACGAAATTGTTCATTATTTACATTTGATTTTTATTTTATGTTATCCATGGATAGTTTTTAAAAGTGACTTTTTACTCGAAAACAATTTTTATAAGAAAAAAACACAAACTATAAAAAGTTGTTGTGTTTTCAGTTGTCTAATCTGAAAACATTTAAAACTACAAAAAGTTAGTGGCGTTCTTTTTTCCTCAATACTTTTAGCTGTGATGCCCACTGAGACGCCCCTGGACCAGATAATTAAACTCTTTGTTTGAAGTTAATTGACAATGTTTCATGAGGAATTTCACTAGTTCGGACTTCCACTGTCTGGTATTATATAAAATGATTTGAAATCCCCGAAATAACGATTAAAAAAAAAGACTTAAAACAGGAATAGCTGAAAATAAAATTATATTGAGCACAAAAACCCATGAAATCAAATAAGAGAGAAATAAAATAGTAGAAAAGTAAATATAGAACAACTGAACAGAAAATTTAAAAAAATTAAGAGATTCCAAGCCAAATTACTTCACTACGTTTCGATTGTTGCTATCCACAATCGTCTTCG
>WOGN01001926.1:2513-17862 GCA_015342105.1 Leptinotarsa texana
AAAATATCTACGTCAAAAGGCAACCTTCATAAGGAGGTGCTACTCAATTTACCTAAAATGTAAGGGTGGTAACCAACCCCATCCCTCGAAAAAATCTCCTCGTAATAAAAAAATAACTGTTACTTTTTTACGAAATCAAACGGACCTGTATTAGCAGGTTGTTATGAAAAGCAAAAATTATTTTATTTTATGAAAGTTCTGAACGTAAATTGTATCTCAAAAACAATTTGATTTATTTTAAAAAAGAGTTGAACTCAATAAAAAAATCTTCAAATTATCTCGAAAATTAATCGTTACAAAAATTTTCTTTTAACAGTGATGTAAAGGTATTCGAAAGAACTTTAAAACGAGGTGCCACTCGACCTACTTTTCCTATCCAAATAAGGGTCGTCAGGCGCACCCCTCCGAGAGGGTGCGTACTACAAAAAATCTGATTAGTCTGAAAGGTGCCCCCTGTGATTAGAAATCGACGTGTTCGAATTGTTTTTAAAATCTCACTTTTTATATTTAAAAACGGCTCTGTTTTCGTTGTTACACACTGTATATGACCATGAGAACTTTTTTCTAAAAACAACCTGACCAATCACCCTCTGAAGTTTCGTACCGTAGTTAGGAAACACCCTGTATATCCTTAGTCTGAAATAGATTCCTCATTTGATCATTATTAGGGACGATCAACCGTTTTGCATAATACATCCAGCAGTTCTTTCTGAAGAGTGTGGAGTATTTCTGGCATAGCAAAACTTGTTAAACTATCTTTCTAAGGGCTGAACTTCCTGTTCACTGATGCTCCTTTCAATACAGAAACCTTCTCATTATCATTCACATATGTTGCCAATGATTCCGTTTCCGGAAAATTCCATCTATTATGCAGGAAAGTCATCCCTTCGGATGAAACTCCAATTTCAGGTCATGCTCAAAATTGGCATATCGATTTATACCTTCTTTTCGACTATATATTCAACGAGTGAATATCGAATGAGGTTTGGAATAGGGCCAGCTTGGATACTAGAAGAGGCCAAAATCGCAAACACGCTTCGTTAACGATGATATATAGGTATTGGGGTGGCAGATTTGCAAGTGAATGGGATTAAAATACAATCAATTGAAGTAGTTCTGCATGCAGAAACTTTCTCTGATCCCGTTACAGTAACTGAAGAATGAATTGATCATATTTGGCAACTGAAGCAGAAATTCATGAAGAGCTCATTGCAAAAAAGGGATTTCACCACGTGGTGTGGGAGAAATTGTCTGATGGGAAATTCTGCTAAAACAGTTTGTAATCACGTTTTCACCAGAAATCTGAGAATAGTAGAATCTCAGTAAATAGCAAATGGGCAAGTTAGTAAATTTTATTCAGGTAAGCATAATCTACAATATGAATATGAAATTAAAAATAGGTAACTCGAGAAACAAGGAAAAAAAGGAAAGAACTAACTGAAACTGGAAATTGTGAGTCCAGGCAAAGCTACCTTAGCAATGCTTGTGTTGTAGTCAGTGTGAATGTTATTGGGTTGCTCTTTATGTTGTGGTAAATACAATGACCTCAGTTTTTTCCACATTCAGACTCGGGAGGCTCATATTCAACCAGGAGAGTACATATATGAGCCCTGTTTCAGCTTTCTCACAGAGTACATCCCTGGAGTCGCTTTCAAATGAAAGTGATGATATGGACTACGAAAAGGAGTAGGAAAGACTTTCGAGGTTGTTCGAGGAAGTGGAAAGTGATGAAGATTGTGGGGGTGATGGTGACGATGAACAAAGCGAAATAGATAATATAGAGCGAAGATTGGAAAGTAGTGACACGGAGCAAGAGTTTGAGGATGGTGGAGATGATTATACACCTGTTGCTGTTACCAGAGAACCAGTATTCATGGGAAAAAAGATAACAATGTGAAAAAAGCATGCCCCAACAAAAATGTAAGAACTCGTAGTTCAAATATTGTATTACAATTGCCTGGAGTGAAACCATATGCAAAATCCAAAGTCTCCTCTCGATATATGGCTATGCTTGTTTGACGTAGGAATGCTGAATATCATTGTGGACTGCACCAATGTAAAAATAAATAGCATTTCCCAAAAATTTTCCAGAGAAAGGGATGTTAGGACTACTAATCTCATAGAAATAAAGGCGCTGATTGGAATCCTGTATCTTTCAGGAGTAAGAAAAGCCAACCATATGAATCTAGGCGATCTTTGGAGAATGAATGGCAGTGGAGTAGAAGCATTTCGTTTTGGACTGAACAGAATACGATTCCAAGAGAGAGTACAAATTGATATATTGGCTCCGATCCGAACGACAATCAAAAAAAGTGTTACTCACATTCTGAGCACGTAACCATAGACGAAAAGCTTGAAGTGTTTAGAGGTAAATGTAACTTCAGACAATATATACCAAGCAAGTCAAATAATTATGGCATAAAAATTTTTGCACTTTATGATTTTTTTTGTACTATACCAGCCATATGAAAGTTTATGTGGGTAAGCAGCCAGAGGGCCCCTTTCGAATAGAGACCACTGCTTAATCAGTAGTAGAAAGGCTTTCTCAACATATCAATGGTACCAACAGAAACGTTACAACAGATAACTGGTTCACCAGTATGGAACTTGCAGAAGGTCTGAAAGCAAATAAACTAACCCTCGTAGGGACAATCCGAAAAAACAAGAGGCAGCTTCCGTTGGAATTTGTACAAAATAGTGGCCGACCTAGCGGTTCATCAATGTTTGGCTTCTCTCATAATACAACACTGGTTTCATTCGTTCCAAAGAAAAGTAAAAATGTGCTACTCATTTCAACAATGCATTTTGGAGATGACATTGATTGTCGTACGAATAAGCCAGAAATTATTATGACTTATAATCGCACCAAAGGATGGGTAGACATGGTGGATATATTGTGTGCTCAATACGATTGTGCTCGTGGCACCAGAAAATGGCCAATGGTCCCCTTTTACAGCATGCTAAATGTAACTGGTACAAATGCGTTCGTTGTTTATAATGGAAACCATCCCTATTCAAAAACACTCAGGAAGGAATTTCTTCTAAATCTTTCCATGGCCCTCCTCTACGACTATCAAAAAGAAAGAGCAGTTTCTGCCAATTTGCCAAGGACCATAAGAAGCAGATTACGAGAAGTGTGTGGTTTACCAGCTGCAGCCGAAGCTCAAGTAAGAACCCCGGGAACCGTGGGCCGCTGTGCTGACTGTAATTGGAAGAAAAATAGAAAAACCAAATACCTCTGTCATAATTGTTCAAAATATCTGTATTCAAAACATATTAGACCAATGTGTAATGTATGTTATGAAAATTCAGGTTGAATTTTTCTTCCAAGTACAGTGACACTTTTCACTTCTGTTTTTGTGTCTAATATATTCCTTTCATAAAAAAATCTTTAAAGTATCTTTTATTCTACCCCAAAATGATATGATAATTATTGAAATTTTCTCAACTTATCTATTACACTCAGAAATATCATAATTTACTAGCCGGTCTGCTGGACCGTGCGCGAGTTACCAAGTACAATAATTTGGCGCGAGTAATGGAAGGTTAAGAAAAATGTGTATTATTCACAATTCATTGGACGTCTTCAATACACAGACATAAAATATGCTGTTCATATTCAATCACGCAACAAAATATTGAGGTATTTGCACGAGACTCAAGTGAAGCGACTTGAAATGAAATGAAATGCACATTGGAAAACCGATTAACATGACAGTGGATGTATGATTTTGAATAGGAATAATCGAGTATTTTGGTTTTCATGAAAACGAAGCTATAAGGCATTATCTTTTTCAGAAGCAAAATAAATGGAAGAGGCATCCTCAAGTACGAATCCTCAACGAATCCCAAAAAAATATTGTCAGATATCAATATTTGTCATGAATCAGTTCTAATGAGTGATAATAAAACCATATCTTTTCCCTCAAAAAGTATTCGAAATAAAAAAAAATCCAACGCTTAGACTTCACTAGAAAGATTTCAAAAAATCACTTAACGATGAGATACGTATCAACTGATCAAGATTTGACATATACGATTATTTTGATAAAAATGGCCAACAGTAAGACCAAACAAAGTCGAAGAAGTGGTACCAACCACTCCAACAAATAAAGACACAGGAGCAAATGCGAACACATACCCCACGAAACCACCACCAGTCGTGATGAAAGACGCGAAAAGGTGGAATAAGGTGTCCAGCGAACTGGAAAAGTGGCAATTACTGTACAGCAAGGCCAGATTAACAAAAGAGGGGAATATACATACACACCAACGACGAAGAAAGTTGACGTAGATGTATCAAATACAGGAAAGATAACCGTTTAGACTGCCATACGTATATATTGAGAAAAGAAATCCCATTACATGTAGCATTCCGGAAAATTCCTGAAAACATAATGAGAAACAAACGTCGCAGCTGACCTTGAGAAATAAGGTTACACAGTTATTGAATATCATCGCATGACACCGCGAAGAGGTAAAAAATACTGCCACTATTCCTGGTCAAGTACCGAAAGATCAGGAAAAGATTTTCGCACCAAGAACGTGCGTCAATCTGATAGTCAGTCAAAACTGCAAAGAATAAACAGAAGAGTGATAACACAATGCCATCGGTGCCAGTTTTTTGGGCACGCACAGAGATGCTGCCACGCGACATCCTGGTGCGTAAAGTGCGGCAAAGGTCACCACACGAAAGTGTGTCGAAAGACAAGAGAGAGATACCAGCCAAATGCACCAACTGCATGAAGGCGCACACAGCCAGCTACAGGGGATGCAGGATGTTCCCCAAAACTAGAAAAACACCATCAGCAGGAAACAGCCCTCCACAAGCGAAAAGCCAGATCCCTCAACAGCAACCAGCCTCAAGAAAACCAGCACCTAGGGCAGAATGAAGACAGGAAACCAGATGTCCAACTCGGAGAAGCAGTAGCGATGAGAGTCAAAGTAAGACACATTCAGCAGCTAAGAATATCGTCGGTATACCTGCCTCCGCAAAATATAAAATTAGAAAGAAGAAATATGGCAGAGATGTTCCCAGACCACCACTCAACAGTTGCCATCGGCGACTTCAATGCAAAGTCGCGAGACTGGTACTGTAAGTGTGGAAATGGGAGAGGCAGAGATCTAGTCAGAATTCTAGAAAAATTTGATGACATCGCGACAGTAGCACCAAACACACCAACGCATTTCCCACGAGTAGATCAAGTCCCAGATGTTTTGCACTAGTGCAAAACATCGACACTACGGAGATGGAAGTACTAGATGAAGGTTCGTCAAACCACAACCCTATCCAGTTCACAGCAGGAAGAGGTGAAGTGAAAACAGACAACCCAACAAAGCGGATCATCAACTGGATGAGATTTTAACGCGACATACAGCACAACAATCCAGCGCTACGTGATCTACACGATCTGTATGAAGTTTTCCTTGCAAAATCACTTTGTGGAGCGAAGTTATTACTCCAAGTCACTCAACCTGGAAGGGGGCATGGGGAGGAATACAATTGAACAAAAATATTCAGTTTGTTCATAATAAATAATCACATGTCAATTCAATTAGTCGTCAACGAAACTCCTGTTGACAAACAAAAATCTCAAAATTTGAAATAACCAAAACAAAGTCTTAAAAAGTTCAATACAAACCTTCAAATAAAATATGTAGCAATTCCATTTACAAAATTCTCAGTCAGGCAGTCCACGTCTGACAAAGTTTTCTGGTACAGCAGCACATGAAAAATTTCTCAAAAGAAATAATCTGAAGATGTAACGAAAACTCAAGTTACCATGCTTCAACATCCAATTCTGTTTTTCTGTCGGGATCACTGTTTCAGTGTTGAAAAAAACACTGCAGCAGTGGAGTCTATGTGAAATATTGTTTGAAGAAGTTGACTGATATTCTTGGAAAGAAATTACGTTCATGAAATAAATGGAAGTCATTAACCGAATATATTGAAATTATTCGTAAATACTGATTTTAATATTCTAGTAAAAACATAAAAAAAATGTTGCTGAGAGAATTGAGTAACTGAAAGAGATAAAAAAGTTGTTTCATAATATAAGCGTCTTTTCAAGTGAGGATTGCATGAAGAATAATTCTGAAATTGGTGTGCAGAAATCAAAGCTATAGAGTTTAAAACATGCAGAAATCTGAAGACAAATTCAATTCAATAATTATAATATCAGTAATCATTTTGATTATAAGAAAATATGTTATTCCAAGGAATCCATCAACGTTTATTATGTTCCTGAATTTTCACAGACCTCATGATATATCGAGTAATACTCCTATATCATGAGAAAGTTTTTAGCGATGTTTGATACTATACGAAATTCAAAAAAAGATTTTTGTTTTCTTGTACAGCCTCAAAAATTATCCGTTTGGCAGTCAAAACATATATTTCAACTCACCTAGGAATATATAGAACTCTTTCAGCTACTACGAATCCAACGGTGACAAGAAGATTTGTAGCCGGTAAAAATGGTAAAATTAAAATCAAGAGGCCAAGCACAATGGGAGGGTGCTTCTGGTACTGAAAAAAATATCTATAATAAACGATATGGAAAAACTGTCAAATGCTAGTTTTGTGTTATGTTTTTTTTAAATTATTATTCATCAAATTTAGAAAATGACTGTCCAAATTCAAATTTCACAGTCTAGTCGGTAGACTCCACTATGGGCAAAACTCAAGAGTGATTTATATGGTCGTTACCTAGATAAATGCGATTTTTGAAAAATAATAGTAATATTCAAGTACGACCAAGGGTCATCGTTGTGAAAAATGTTTTCTTTGATTCCACCTTCAATTTCTAATTGTTGTTTTCATTTTATTTTTATCGTTGTTTTGATGAATAATATGTTATAATATGTTAAAAAAAAATTCTAATGATCAATTGAATTTGAGATTACTATCATTTTGTCAGAAATCAAATTTATTAGTTTGGATGATTTGTTGAACTATATGAAAATAGTTTCAACTCCTATTATTCATATTGTGATTATGTGTGAACATCGATATATCGTGTATGCAGTGAACTCATGTTCTGGAGAGGACTATAAAGGAGTAACTTTTGTGTCACTAGCTTCAATTTCACAAAAAGGTATCCAATTCAAATTCGCATCAGCTGAAAGTGAGAGGGTGCTTTTCGTGAAACTGTCAAAGGAGAATGATATTGATATTCTGTGAGTTTTTGACATTTTGGTAATTCAGGAGATGAAGATGAAAGTAAACTTGACCCATGTATTAGCATTTATTTTTTCTCAAATCATTTCAGTACTCCTGAAATCAATCAAAAAATTCACAGGTCTTGAGATCTTGATGTTACAAATGCAGATATTTTTATTACTGATTCGAAAGAGTTCCTTGATATAATGGCATTAGCATAATCTTCATGGATATCAAAGCTTTTGAAAATGAATCCTTGCTCGCATCTTTCTCAAAACGAGTAGAAGTCAGTTATCGTACCAAACCAAACCGTGACCATAACGAACGTATAATACGATATTGCGGATTTGCAATATGAACATGAATTAACCCACGCAATTATTGTCACTGAAGAATAAAATCATGGTTGATGAATCATATTGAATCTACCGAATATAAAAAAATTAAAATACTCACCTGAAAATCTAGTAAACCTCTGATGGCTAGTGAACAAATCATTGCAAAAAATGAAATTGTGAGAAAATTTCTCGAATCATGTGCTGAATAGACCAAAGGTATTGATCCCATTTGCCAATCATGGGATAACGTCGATGGACAAAGAATGAGCCACCAATTGAAAGCACTCAAATAACAAAACGTCAAGAACCTGAAAATAGAAATTTTATTGATATTTTAACCCAGACCCATTTAATATTCAATGTGAAGAATTCAGAAAAAAATAATTAGATTTCACTTCAAATTTACAGAATTTTTTCTGCGCGTAGAACAGTGTTCGATAAAATTATGATATTTTCGAATACCTTTTTTATCTCTTCACTGAGTTTTGAGAATTATTCATTTCGACTTATAAAGTTCTAATAGTTTTTATTGAATTATAGTTTCGATTTTTGCCGAACTTCTGATTCATTGAAATATGAAATTGAAATGGAATATTAAGTTTTTTCTCGTGAAATAATAAACTGACTGGTAATGTTTGGATAACGAATATCATTATCTAAGACTGGGGAAGAAATTATCAATATTTCAGGTGAAATAAAGAAGGAATATTCAAATTGTAATTTTTCAAAAGTTTCGAAGCAAAGTTGCGTTGAAGACAAGAACCTTACGTGGCATGCACCTTTCACACAAACGATGTTTTATTTCTGAATCATTGAAAATAACTGTTTCCAAAAAATTCTCAGTGTTTCCGTTGGATCAAAATGTATGTCGATTCATTTCAAATTTTGAAGTGCGACATATTGTGATTACTACTGAATCATATTGCCATGTTCAGATCTATGTCAAGAGATATGCTTTCAGACCAGAATTTTAAAAATTATTATCCAAATTCCAACCACCTATTAGAAATTGGAGACTATAGGTTCAATTCGTTTACATAATAAAATTATAATTCGAAGGAGAAAATGACCATTCACTTTCCAAATTAATTGTTCGAGGTGGTCTAAAGAGATTATGATAATTCAAATTCAAAACATTGGATTGAATTTTCAATGATTGCGAAACTATTCGAAAAAACCAGTAATATTTGACGAAATTATGTGAAAATATGATCTTGAAAGAAAATACATTACCTCACGAGAACCGATGGGTGGAATGCCGCAGGATTATCTTGCTGAGAGAATTTGGGAAGTGAACCTTGCAGAATAGCCAATCGCAGAGCTAATAATATTCCAAGCTGTAATGGTAAAATATATTTAAATGTAAATATCAGTAGAGAATATGATATTCTGAATCTGTTAGGCATACAAATATGAGTAGATTTTCAGTTCAGATCATCCAAAGTGAAATGTACGAAATACGATATGATAATATGAGTTTGTCTTCGGTTAACTTCAATGAAACCGTTTCAACATACATCCAATAAAAAAATTGGTCTCTTGAGGTTTTTTACAATTATTTGTTACGAATGATAAAAATGAAATATTCAAAAATTTATAAAATGAGTCTGATCTGTAAGGCATAATTATAAAATTCCACAGTTTCGAAACTGAAATATGTGAGGATCCTGATATACGACCAGAATGATAGTTCATATGGAAATAATATAACCGTAGTCAGTTCGGTACTAGACTAGAGTTCAACCGGCGGTTGCGTTCTTTCGCGGTGATATCATGTGTTTCTTATATGATTCAGCCGTCGTACTGGTCAGAAGCAGCTTTAGATTCGTTACATTACACCCTTCTTTCATCTCGAAATATCATCCTCGGCGTGTGTCGATACTTGCAGTACTCCCCATATCTGAACTGTGGAGTTTAATGGAAGAGACACTCCTCAATCTTCATTCTCAGTCATGGAAAATGGTTACCGCACACCAAAATCTTGATGCCGCTGGATCTGAGAATCGTTTCTACAGACATATCCATAGGACGGTTTGTCTCGAGAATGCTTTCGGTCACTGTAGCACTCCTTCGACTTCTGAATTCTTTGCTCGTAATGTTTGGAACTGACCGAATTTCTTGTTGAATACCTCAGCGATACCACTGGACATTTGGAGATCCTCTACCCCGCATCGACCTAGTGCGTTATCAAATGAAACCTTGAAAAGGTCTAGTGGCTATTCTTGAGTACGACTTTCTGTCCATTCGAGTAAAGAGACATGAACGTCTAGAATCATCCTCTGGTGGTCTGAGGGCGCGAACTTGTCCATAATTTCTGGCATAAGGAGCCAAAATATTGAAATGGACGACCCTAGACTTTCTTTGAGGTGGGTTATGGATTCAGTAGACGATGTCATTTATTTTCTTCGTGATTTTGTACGGACCTTTCCACGAGTTCCGCAACTTCGGTGATGAATCACGGCGTCGCTAAGGGCTGTACAGCCAAACTGAGTCGCCGGTTTCGAATCCTCCAGCATTTGACTTGATGTCATAGGCATTGTTCATTCTATCGCTGGCATTCCGGATGTTCAGACGGACTTGTTCATGGATGTCGTCTATTCTCTGCTGAAGCTTGCTTACATAGTTTTGCCCCGCAGTGTCTGGTTTTGGCGGCGTCCAAAATTTCAGATCGCAAGAAAGTTGCAGCTTCCGAGCTTTTATAATACTGGCAGGAGTTAGGCCGGTTGACTCGTGCACTGCCAACGACAGGCCAACAGGTACAGGTGGAGGTACTGGTCTCAGTCTCTTTGGTGGTCAGAGACTACATTGGATAAGTGGCGGTTTGTGGTTTTTTCCATTCGTTTCACCATTTTATCGGACTGTTGATGTAGGACTGTGGTTCCGGTCTTTTGAATGTCCAACAGTTTACATATTTCTTGAAACAGGTTGGATTCGAAATTTCTTCCCTGGTACGAATGCAGCTCCAATTACTCACTGAATCGACATATCTATTCCTTCATCAGGACGTTAGCGACGGTGAAGGCTTTCTAATTGGGCAGGCTGAAGTAGTCCATGGCTACCAGAATGTATTCGTTCCCATGGTCGGATTCTGGGAACGCACCGACGATGTCGATGGTGATTTTCTCAAAGGGACCACTCACGTTATACTGGCGCATTGATGCATTCGGTCATATCACAGATCCGGTACTGATAGCACATACAGCACACTTTCTGCACCAATCTTCGACGTCGGCCTAACGAGTAACCCAGTGAAACCGTTATCTCACTTTCTGGAGGGTCTTCGTTACTCCCAGATATCCTTCATGGATTTATTTGAGCACCTTCCATCGTCTTTTCCTGGGTCTGGGGCTGTCTGGGGCCTTTTTCGCCTATAACATCCGCTTGAGAACTCCGTTTTCCAAGGTAAAGGAGTTCCATTGGGCTCAGTAGGACCTAATCGCTAGCGAATAATCTGCTACCTCATACCACGATGGTCTTTGATTAAATTTCTTTCATCCGATGACTAAACCAAGATCTGGGTCGTTATCTTGGTCTTTCTTGATCTTATTGTCCTCCGAGTTGTATACAGCTGTAGTTCTACAAATAGCTGATTCCTCCTCTTTTGCTCGTCGGCAATGTGAGCAGTCATCGGGGCGAAGTCTCCGTGACAGGACATCTGCGTTTTTATGGCTGTCCCATCTCGATGTTTCATTACGAAGTCAAATTCTTTAAATCTCTCGATAAAGCGCGTCACTTGATTTATTTTTATTTCTGAACTTCAAAAGCCATTTGAGAGCTGCATGGTCCGTTCTCAACAGAAACATCCTTTCATACACGTATTGGTAGAACTGTTTTACACATTTGACAACGGTCAACAGCTCTTGCCTGATGACATAATAATTGCGCTCTGGTTTATAGACCATTTTGTGAAGTAGCCAATAACTTCCTTATGTCCATCCTGGATCTGAGAAAGGACTGTCCCACGTTGCTGGTGTTCATGTGTGAAACGATTTTTCCGTCCGGTAGGGGATAGCTCAAAACAGGAGCGTTGGTAAAAGATATTTTCAACTTCTTGAATGACTGTTGGTATTCCTTGGACCACTGGAATTGGATCTGCCCTTCGGTGAGTCGGGTCAATGGTTTGGCGATATTGGCAAACCCCAGCACATATCTGCGATAGTAGGTGTAGAAATCAAGGAAAATCCAAAGGTGATGTATGTCATTTGGAATGGGCCAATCCTTAACTGCTTTGATCTTTTGTTCGTCTACCGCTACTTTTCCAGAGACAACGTGGCCAAGGTAACGGACTTCTTTCTTGAAAAAATTGCATTTCTTGAAACTATGTTTCAATCTAGAACTTCTCAGACGCATGAATACCTCCTCCAGACTTATTAAGTGATCGTCGAACGATTTTTCGAACACAATTATATCGTCGAGATACAATAGACACGTCTTTCATGAGAGCCCTTTGGGAACCATATCCATCAATCTCTACAAATTTGCTGGAGCATTGCCAATCTCGAATGCATAATCGTGAACTATCACAATCCTGAGCCGATGGTGAAAGCTCTTTTTTCTCGATCTTCTGGGTACAATTCAACTTGCCAATATCCACTCTTCAAATCCAATGTCAAGAAAATTGTGGAGCAGGCTAGCATGTATAGGATGTATAGGATTCCAACATGACGGTTCAATTTTTGCCGGTATTTTAGCAAAGGTTAGCCCAAGAAGGGTTCTCGTTGCACCTGTATCCAGCAGCATGGTGCAGGACTCGTTATTGATGAGAGCGTCTACAAAAACACTTTTGTGTTGTTCTTCAAAAATGGCAACAGATGCCTTATAAGTTGGTCAAAATCTGTCTGTTCTTGAGTCGTGAGGGTTTACAAAACACCAGTGGTAATGCTACCGCCTTTTCTCCTGCATTCCATCCATTCGCTCTGGCCACAGCTTCGAATTGACGGCGGTAATTTACCTAAGGAGTTTTTTCGTAGAAATGAGGAGAATTCGTAGAGAGCTTTTCTGGTTTAGAACTGACTTTGACATCTTTCATTGCATTTTGAAGTTATTCCATGTTGAAACTCAGTTCCGGAATTGATTTTTTGGTAACCATTTCTGTGGTGTGGGCAGATATAACGATTTGATTGTGCAATTTGCTAATTGTTTTCTTTATCTTGCTGATTTCAGTCTGAACATTGCCTTTGATTTTCTCTACTTCCGTGTTCATTTCTTTTCTGATTTTATCTATCCCTTTCTCGATGGTTCCTATCGTTTCTTCGAGTAGACTCGCCACACCATTTTCAAGAAGCTTCAAGCCTTCAAGCTATTCGAATTCTCTAAAAATTTATCCTCGAAACTTTTCGAATTTTCCAGAAGCCTCCCTTCAAGGCTTGTCGAATTTTGTTGAAGTTCACGAGTTTGCTCATTATTGAACTCAAATCACAAACCAGAAACATCAAATGAATATGTTTCGTGATCTTCGCCTGATTTAGGCAAGTTACCCCACAGTCTCTTCTTGAGCACTGATTTTTTTCAATAACAATATAGATCCCTGTGCTCCAATTGTTGCTTCAATTAGGCAATTTTCAAGTCCGTTAGGCGCACTTTGCACGGGCACAGTTTGTCTCTCATTGTCTATTTTTCACAAAATTGTATATATCTACTTATTTTAATCAAGTCCGAAAACACCCACTTTCACCACTCTATTTTTCGTGAGAAAAGTCTATCAGTTCATATTTCCATAGTCTGGTACTGTCCACTTCGCGAAACACAACGAATCACCAGTCTCTCTGCGCGAACAAATAATCTTTTAGTCAATTTCCCTGCAATACAAAGGTTGTCCACTTCTGATCTCCACTTGTAACAAATGAAAGAATTAACTGTCTTAATCAAATTTATTTTTAACAATATTTCACTAATCACAAACTAATTTATTCACAACACTTACCAAGTAACACTTATTTTTTTCCACTATTTGAATTTGTTGTTTAGCCGCTCGACTTACTTTCTGAATCACCCTCTTGGATCGCGAAAGCGTGCTTATATGATATAACGATCCTTTCTAGAAATCTGTAATCGGTTCGGTACTTGACTAGAGTTTTACCGGCGGTTTTATTCTTTCGCCGTGATGTCATGCGTTTGTTACATGATTTGGCCGGCGTACTGGTCAGGGGCGGCTACAGATTTGTTACAATCTCAATAGCAACTCATTAGTATAAGACATTATCAATTTGAATGGAAACATCCATCTGGGTAGTATCAATTTTATGGAAATATTAAAAAACGGACGTACAGGTAATGCAACTCGATGTGTCAAGTAAGTCTGATGATTTATATTATTGAAAAATACGAGATTATTCTTTCATGTACTCTGTTATTGTATTAGAATATTGTGTCTGTAATAGTATCACTTCCGAATGAACGTTAATATTGAAATTTTCCGTTATACAATGCATTCAGTTGAGAATATTCCAGAAAATATTGTTTACGAATTCTACTCGAATGTAAAACTGTTCGAACTTATTGTCTCATTATAAGAACTCATTTGAATAATATAACATTTTCACTTCAAATGGAAACGATATTCTGGATTTCAATGAAATTAAAAACAATATGTAGGTCTTCTATCGTTATCAAATACGAACCCAATCATTCACGTGCTCAAATGAATTTTTGAGAAATACAAATCAAGCAACCATCAGTAGATAAAACCTCCCGTCCTATAGACTCATGGTTTTATCATGCTGTTTGCTATGATGGTATTACTAATTTGGTAATTTTTGGTGACGAATGGAGATTTATCAGTGAAACTTTGAGATCTTGTGATTTTGAAATGGATAATTCATATGACATTCTCATCTCGAAGAAAGTTCTGCCTCTCATGTGAGACTTGCGATTTGGTAGATACGTGTGACAGTTATTAGCTTTAAAAAAACAGATTCGTTCTTCAATAGTTATCGCCTTTCCAATGCTGCTGTTTGACAGGCATTTGTGAAAATAAAATATAAAAACTTTCACATATAGTCAGTAAGAATACTTGAAGACTGGCTATAAATCAAATCATCTAAAAGAACAATTCGTTCAGGCCAGTTTTAACTCCCTACACAGTAGGTTAATTTACCTGATTCTTCTGCATAAGGAAGAAAATTTTCTTATTAATCAGTGGGCTATGTTTGAAGAGTGAATGTGAACAAATCTAAAGCAAATGAACTCAACACGTTCAAGCCAGTATAGATATACCTACACAGTAGGTTTAGTGGACGGACACCTAGCAGAAAACAACTACTTCCCTGACTAATACCACGAAGGGCGTTGGATTATTTACGAAAGATGTCAGTGCAGGATTCTTCACTGAAGTTATTCCTGCATATGCTGTTGGCGATACAATGCCGCAATAGATTTACAGTTATTGAAACACACTTGCAGACCGGTTTCGGGCTGTTTGGTCACCCGTCAGTGCAAGGTAGTGTATATCATCAACATAAAGCCGATAATTTACTGTAATTGGGAATCGAATTCCGTCAAAGTATCATTCCTCGAACTGAACTGAAGCATACAACAAACAACAGGTTTGTCGTCGACATCTGCCCGTGAACGAGGTAACCAACTGCATATCCGAAGTTTGCCCAATTCCTCGTATAAGGAAAGAACTTTCACATATAATCAGTGGGCATACTTGAAGACTGGCTATAAATCATATCATCTAAAAGAACAATTGGTACAGGCCAGTCTCAACTCCCTACACAGTACGTTAATTTGCCCGATTCCTCTGCATAAAGAAGAAAAACTTTCTTATTAGTCAGGATTTTCAATTATTGGAACACACTTGCAGACCGGTTTCGGGCTGTTTGGCTACTCGTCAGTGCAAGGTAGT
>WOGN01001927.1:0-17855 GCA_015342105.1 Leptinotarsa texana
GCAACTATTTTGGAGCTTTTGGATTCGTTTGGTATCAATGGAGTTTATACAAGGAGCGTAAATAACATCGCAGTAATTTAACCTGGATAACACTAAAAAGTCACATAGTAAACTTTTAATTCTTTTATTGAATAACTGTCTATTTTGATAAATCAGTTTGATAAATCAGTATTACTTATGTTAATTTAAAAATAATTAGCTATAACCTCCAACAATTATTTTTTTTAAATATCTTACATGTACAAAAAGCTGATCGATTACATTTTATCGAAATTCTATCGACGATTCCACAAGTTTTTTTTAAAAAAGTTGTTTTTTGGATATATAATAAACTCAGTAGCAACACATTTGCTTTGAAGAAACATTTCTTTAAAATAAATATAGTTAAAAAACTAAAAAACAGGCTTTTAAAGAACAACGAACTAAAAATTTGATTTTTTAAAAATAAACATGAAACAATAACGAACGAAAAATACTAGTATTATTGAGAAAAAAACGACAAGCGCTCGATATACAAAATATAATATAGCACAAAGCACCCACGCTTTTTTCACAATAATACTAGTATTTTTCGTTCGGTATTGTTTTAGGCTTATTAAAAAATATTTTCAACTTTTTAGTTAGATGTTCTTTAAAAGCGTGTTTTTAGTTTTTTAAACAATATTTATTTTTCATTTTACAGATTCGTATGCTATAAAAGCGTGTTTTTTATTCTTTTTCAGCTACCAAGCTCAAGGCAGCAGGCGCGCCTGTTAATAAATTTTACTTTATTTACAAAAGTTCGTACAGTTCGTGACGTTACCTACAGCGTCATCTGCCCGCGAATAGAACAAGCAATAATGCCGACATATCAAGGAGGTTACGTGCAGCGCCATCTGCGCGCGAATAGATCAAGAAATAATGTCGATATATCAAGGAGGTTGCGTACAGCGCTATCTGCCCGCGAATAGATCAAGCAATGATGTAGATAATTCTCACAAATACAGATCCCGAGCTCCAGAGTTACAAACAAACAAACATACATACATACATATAGGTGAAGCTAATAAAAGCCTGCTAATTTGAATAATTGTTTGGAATCCAGTGTAGACACTTTGACAGATTATGTGCAATATCTTTTCAGCAAGTCATGATAAAATTTTGTCTGGAAGACATATTATAATTTCGTCTAGAAACTGCCTGTTATTTTCTTTTAAATTTAAGTAATTAACTATTTTGCCGTCGGTAATACAATGACAATCTTTTGAAATTTCACTTAGAAATCGTGTTATGGCTTGGACACTATCTTGAACGATTATCATAAAATAAAAGTAGGTAACTCTTTATTTACAAAAATAAATTCCGCTATTATCGTCGTGTACCCGATTTACGCCTTCGCATTTATCTAGACTAGAAATAATGACGTGAAGGCTAGGCTAGGCCCCGTCTGTTGCACCTCGAACGGGGCTAATGACCTGAGCACATATAATCTCTCACATTACAGAGTTAGTTTCTCCAACCAATGATGTTATTTTCAGTGATGAGCGCATTAATATTACCGAAAATAATGACAGAATTGAGAAAACTCGTCCTTAATTCAGCTAGTCATAATGAATAATTACTAACAACCTTTATTATAACAAAAGTTACTGCATTTCAATTTATGAAAAAAGAAAGATTGGAATATTATTAATTGAGCAATGAAAGAAGCTGGAGGGATAGAGAGATTTTTTAAACGTGTTTAAAAACCATCCACACATACCCGTCATATTCCTGAATAATTGAAAAATATAATAGATATAATACTTCAAAATTCAAGTCCGTTTTAAGTTTCGCTTCAAAACGACAGACTTATTACGTCACACAGTAAACTGTTGGAATATTTGACAAGGAGGAAGAAGAATAGGAAATGTCATGCTGAGGTTCCAAAAGTCAAGTTGTTAGTTGGACAAAACACAAGCACTGCAGGAAAATCCTCAAGGTGCTCTAAGAGCGATGCCTGTACGAAAGTAGCGATGCACGAGATTAAATCCATTTGGAAAAACGTTCTCAAGAAGTTTATTCCAGATTACCGCAGATCTCCAAATGGAAGAGTTCTTGAACAGTGAAGTTCGCGGTGTACTGAGTTGAACCCCAAAACGATGAGCAGCCAGAGTCCGAGAAGTATTTCTGTTATGTAACTGGTCTATAGTTATTTGGAAGATTTTTCTTGGGCACTTTTTAAGTACGATGACGGCCCTTCATCAGGGCGCTTTGTTGATATTGAGCTGTTTTGAAATTCGCCTGATTAGACGTTGTCGAGAAGGAATTTAGTGTGGGAATAGTGGATGGTATCTTTTCCAGAAAATTGACTGTGGAGTGGGACGCAAATTCTTCAGCTAGTATATTTGCTTTCATTCATGTTCTGAAAATATTCTACGACAAAAGAACTAATATGTCCGCAACTTTGACATTACTTTTTTTGTTCACTTTGTGCTTCTTTATCAATTGGATATCACGTTTTGTCTAGTTTCAGGCTGGGGCTGCCGATCACCTTCAAAACCACTTGCATCAGTATCACTAATGTTTCCTTAAAGACTGTAGGTACAGTATCTTTTCAGTTTATCCATTAGACCTTTTTGCAGCCACAGTCTTTACAAATGAAACTGTTTTTTAACCTATAACTACATATTTTCACGGTAGATTTTCAATGACGTCACATACGATGAAAAAGAATGACCAACTGCTGAACACATGTTCCTAAGACGTCTATGAAGGAAAAACTGTTATTTTTCATGATCCAAAGTTGGCAGCTTATGTTGTAATATATTATGTAAAACTAATTACTAATTTTATATTTTCTCGTTAATTGTTAAATAAATATAATGAACACGGAGGGTAGGTATATACCAACAATGTGGCTTCCGATTAGCGCATTTCTCAAAATAAAAAGTATGAATAACACATTGTTGGGAAACTTTATACCTTTCATGGAAATTTTCAAACGTCTGACAACATCGCAGTCAGCATTTTGATGACCAGTACAAAATTGTGAGAATACTGACCTTGAGAAAAGTTTACCTTCCATTCTTATCTTTACTAGGCGAATTTTATTTTATTTTTGTATATTATTCTTGAAAAAATTTTTGTTTGATGTAAGATCTGTCAAAATGCGTTTTCCGTTAAGCAGCTGTCGCCCCCTAAGAACAACCCTCAAAAGTCGAACCTTGTGTGAGTTGAGGATTACCGAGGTCTTACCTTTCAACGAGCGATTCCTAGCACAAGAAAAAATATATGAACAGTTCGGAAATGTGTGGTTTTACGGCTGAAGAATAAATTATAACTGAAGTAACTAATCATATGAACGAATTAAATTCAACGTTCAAAATTTCACAACGTCAAAAATGGAACCCAAAACAAAGTAATAAATCATTTACTTGTCCTTATATTGGGGCTTCGCTTTCATCCATGTTTATTTCGTGGGCTTCACAAATTATTATATTTCCATATTTCATTCACCTACTCGTCGAGGTCGTTGCTGAAAGCGACCCCAATACAAAAAACTGACGCTCATTAAACAAATAATCTCGAGACTGCCTATCTTCAATCTTGTTTTTGGCGAGTTTTCAAAAATTCAGACTATTAGGAAAAAATTTGAATCGATTGATAAAAAAAAATTAAAACGTATCAGCTTGTTTCAACCTTGAATACATTCCAATGATTCTATACTGTCTAATTATTTTCTGTATTAACAAAGCTGATAAGTAGTCTTTCCTCACCTAACGTGGCACATTTAAATGGGTACTCATTACGTAATCCCCATCAGATTTTGTCAATATTTATTTTAGACAGACTACGTGTCCTTTTATCGTCTATTTGGAAAACATCACGCCACTTTCAAAGTTTACGAAGAATCATTCATAATTAACTGTAACAAACAAAACTATCTTTCGAAAATAATTTGACAGTATGTGAATAATTATGAAAATATAGCAATACAATATCTAGAACAAATAAAACTGGGGACTTATACACAATTTTTCATTGCTATATACTCTTCTTGAAAATTGCAGACGGCAATATTTATTATAAAGAATTGACCTACAAAATGGTTACGAATTTCTCTGCCGAGGTTTATAGGGTCACTATTTTCCGGGTTTGCAGGCCGTGGATTTTTGAAATTTCTTCCTGACGTTTCGCTAGCGCGAGTGGTTTCCTAAGAGTTGTATAAAGGGCGTTCCAACGAAAACTTGACCTCCCCTGTAAGCCAGTAGTACTAATTGTAATATGAAAATCATACCCGAAACGTCATTCCCTGCGGTCATCAACTACCCCCTCTATTTTTTTCAATGGCATGGGGGGTGGTCATTTGAAAGGTAAACCGAAAATTCGCTGTCGTTGATTTTAATGAGGAAATCAACAACAAATAATATCAGTGGAAACAAAATCAACGGAAAATTATTCAAAATGACCTCCACCTAGTTCCATACAATGTCCGAAGTCAGCAATCGGCATTCCCGAACAATTCTCTGTCGCAGATCTTCTAGATTTGTAGGCTCAGTAGAGTACACTTTCGACTTCAGGTGTCCCCACAGAAAGAAGTCCATCGGTGTGAGATCAGGTGATCTAGCTGGTCAATCCACTGGACCCCTTCTTCTGCCGATCCAACGCATTGGAAAACGTTCGTCCAAAAACTGTCTCACCCGAACATCAAAATGTAGGGGTGCACCATCCTGCTAGAATGTTATATAATTTTCTACTAAATGGTCATCATTTTCTAAAACTTGTGTAATCATAGGATCTACATAGTCTTGTGGGAGATTTGAGTAACTATGGTAACTTCACCATTCAACATGAAAATTCGTTTGGGTTAATGGTATAATAGGTTTGGATTAATTGCCAATTTCTTGCTGAACACCTCACAAAACTGAAATCGACTATCAGGATCATCTTCGTTTAATTCCTGAACTAGCCTTATATTGTAATGATGGAATTTTTATGCTTTCAAAATCCGAAAAACACTAGTAGCTGATACACCAGACGCTCTAGCTTCTTGTCTGATAGATTGTCGATTATCCATTTGTAAATGTCCTAAAACTGCAACTTCAACTCCGTCATTTCCGTCAGAACTTGAAATTCGAAACTCATCCATTAACTTTTTAACGTATTGGCCTGGATGATTCGTATTATAAATTCTTGTAGCAGCTTTAGCACATTCATTATTTCTATAGTAGGTTGCAACAATTTCTATTCTTTCTTCAGTAGAATAAACCATGTTGGAACACAGTGTACCAGGATGACTGAATAATAATTGTGAAGAAATGACAGTGGCCATCTATCTACTTTTTGTTCTGCGACAACTAGATTCAACAAAAACTACCGATGCATTTCAAAACGTTTACTACTAATTGTTCGGGAATGCCGATTTCTGACTCCGGATATCTTCAATAATGTAAGGAACGCTTTCGAAAGTAGACTGTATTATTTATTGTATGGAACTAGATGAAGGTCATTTTGAACACTTCATCCGTTGATTGTGTTGCAATTGATATTACTGTTGTTGATTTCCCCAATAAAATGAGCGAGAGCGATTTTTCTGTTTTTTCTTAAAAACGTTCAACATTTAATTTCTCAATAACGAATCAACCAATTTCGAAAAAATACAGAAGTACCTAAATAGAGGGACAAAAGACCTTTCATGTATCACTCGACCCCCATGCCATTGAAAAAATAGGGGGATAGTTGCTGACTGCAGGGGGGTGAAGTTTCAAGTATGATTTCCATATCGGAATTAGTCAACCTAGAAAAAAAAAATGAACGTGTTCTTTGAAATTTTCGATTAAACGGCAGTTTCTGATTTTCAGAGAGTCTCAAGTTTTCCATGAAACGCCCTGTATATCCTGAGTTAATATCTCTGATGACTGGATATTACGGTTACGTAACTCACTTGTATTTATGTTGACTCCTCAGGTATTTTGGTGTGCTAATTCCTGTACTTGCCATAGGTAGATCACGTGAAGCGTGTTAATGTTGATTCACTGTGGTGTGACAATATCTCTACCCGGATTTCGTAAATGAATGTTATTGACAATTTACCAAGCTAGCCACTAGCACCACCTAAATATCAGGAAGAAATTCCAAAAATCCATGGCCTTCAAACCCGGAAAATAGTGACACTGAGTTGATCCACACTCAGCAGATTCTCTATTGATTTAGCTTTCATTTTATCAGATTGTGGAAGGTTATAAACCAAAAAGGAACAGTATGAAATTAAGAGTATCAAGTGTTCAATCATTCGTAAATAATTGTCTGGATGGCATTTTTTTATAAACTTTGCAAGGACAGACATCATTTCGATATCAAAACCACAGCAGAAGCAATATTGCAGACCGTGACGGAAAAAACAGATTCATTTGCAGATTTGAAACGCAAATGAAAATGGCTGAATGAAAAATGGGAATAAAAAAATTACAAACAAAAATAATACATTTAATACACTCCATCAATTATGAAGGCAATAAAAATTTATCACAAAAATAGGTATTCCTTTTTTCCTTGTCAACAGGTTATTAAAAGCTCAAATATTTAACAAGCGGTTTATTGAAATATTGTTATGGCAAGCTATTTTCGATATCTACGCAGTTTCAAGTGTTTTGATCGATGATTGCAAATAAAAAAGTATATTTTGTTTGGCGAACACAAACTTGTTCTATTAATAGGTGAAAAATTTCCGTCTTTCTCTGATCAAGGTCAAAATAATCAATTATGAAATAACTGCAATTTGTATAAAATTGCTCCAACAAAAAATTACGTTGAGGTCCTGTTGTACACTCGCAGTTCAAGTGTGGTTCAAGTTTTAAGCTTGGTTCAAATAAGATTACGAGTTGTACAAGGCAGGTGCATTGGTAAAACAGGTTCATTTTACCACATAAGCCGAGTTTAACTACCAAATCATCAATTTTTGAAGCTTTATGTCGAATTCAATAGGTACGTAAGGTACCTATTGAAAAAAACTTGATATATTTTCATTTTATATGTATGAAAATTCAAAATAATTACAGACCTATCGTCTGAAAATGCGATAAAAGAATTCAAAATACGGATACAAAATAAATACACTAGTACATATTTAAAATCGTTAACATCTTCCTTGGCGGAAATTATATGAAAAAAATTGGAAAGACACGTCAGGTTTATCGTTTTAATGAATTGATTGATGTGACTTTTATTTCAGAGTCAAGAAATTGGAAAGTTCGTATTTGTTAAAAGAAATCACGCGATATTGATATTAGAAAAACACTGAAATACATTAATTTCATCCCTATAGATACTTTAAGATATGTGTAAGGGTGATTCTGTCAAAAGAATCAAGCCTTACACTTTGACGAATATCCGTGTAAGCGATACATGTAATTTTTTCTCAATGGTAATGTAAATAAACAAAATTACTGATATTACACCAGCATATTTTTCAAGATATACACAGTGACCACAAATAGTAGACTGGTTTTCTTGGAAATGCTATTATTGGTTCTTCATTCTTCAGTCTGTTTTGTCAAATTACCATGGACGGATATATCATTCCACAAAACGTTTTGTTTCATAAGGGCCGACACCCGTACAAAATTTGAGCCAGGAACTGAAGGTAAACGCTGAATGGGTTCTGGAGCAGTTGGCAACAGACCTTAATTGTCTTCAGCGATGAAGCCCATTTCTGGATGAATAGGTATGTGAACAAAGTTGTCAAATTTGGTACGGTACCAATACACATGAGATTCAAAAGCGTCCAATGTATGCCAAAAAAGTAACTTTTTGGTGTTGATTTTGGACTGGCGGCGTCATCGGTCCATATTTCTTTGAGAACGACGTTGGCCAGACCATCACTGTCAACGGCGAGCACTATATTACCAATTTCTTTGGACCTGAATTGGATGATTTGGAAACCAACGACATGTGGTTTCAGAAGCTCCTGCCCCATAGCTCTTGTCAAATTGGATATTCTGCACGAGCGAATTGAGGGCATGGTCATCCTACATAGAGGTGATGTGAACTGACCACCAAGATTGTGCGATTTGGCCCCTTTAGACTTTTTCTTGTGGGGTTTTCTCAAGCCGCAGGTGTATGCAAATAAGTCACAAACCACAACGGTCCTCAAAACCAACATAAACCATGCTATCGGTCAAATTCAGCCTGATATAGGCGCTAGAGTCATGGAAAATTGGAAGTTTTGGATGCGTCCCTACCCAGAGAAGCCGTGGCGGACATTTGAACGATGTATTCGATGATATCACACATACACTTTTTTATTCAAATTTAAAGATACTTTGACATACTTGAAGGGATTATAGATCCCCTAATAGCTCACAAGCTAGAAACTCTGAAAAAGATGATTCAGTTTTACAGGAGGATCTCATACAATTTCAGCAGGGCTCTATTCCATTAATAATTTTCTCTCCGTCTGACAGTGATTAAACGAAAGGAGTGAATTGTCAAAATGGGAGCAACTGAATGGCCTACGGAAACACCAGATTTAACTGTCTTAGATTTTTTCTTTGATAACATCATTAAAATCAATCTGGTATCATTGCAGATCTCATAAGACAAATTACAGCAGTATGCCAGTCATCTATCAATGAAGTTTTCAGAAATGTTCGAAAAAAGACTTTATTACTGTTTAGGCCAAATTGTACTATATTTCCAATAGTTCATGTGTTTCATTTTTGAAATAAAAAAAAAACAAAAATCGAACAATTTTATATTACTCGAGTTCTGGAACGGTGCCCCCTGAATTTCAATCATGTCTACTAAAATAAGACTCAATAAAATCATTTATTTCGAGTACTAACCTGAAAACTATTACTCTCAATGCAGGTAAGTTCTAATTACTTCTCTAATATTTTCTTTGGAAAATACTGGAAACAACGTGATCTCTTAGAATTTCCCGCTAGATCACCTGAAATGACGCCTCTGTAATTATGATATTTACTGTTTTGGATGGTTTTCGAATTTCGCAGTGGTTTTCTTTGGTTACATACTCCAAACGTTTCGACTGCAACTGCGGCAGTCATCTTCAGTGGCGTAGTCGAAGTACTCTTCTTGGAGATTATAACCAAAGAAGACCATGGCAAAACCCGGAAAGCATCCAAAACATTTACGCCAGCCGTGAAAGCCTACATTCCTATATGATATTTACACTTTGCAGATTCTAAAAACGAATTAGTATTAAATTTCTAATTATTCAGGACGGCTGATCCGATTTCCAAAAATAAAACCAAAACGTTGGCAGCTCTCTTTTGACTATGAGTGATGTAATACAAAAGTCTTTCCTATCAATAAATATAGTTTAAAAAACTAAGAAAAAAGCTCTTAAAGAATATTGAAGTGAAAAGTTAAAAATATTTTTTCAAATAATCTTAAAACAATAACAAACGAAAAATACTGGTATAATTGTGAAAAAAGCGACGGGCGCTTGATATACAAAAAATATGGCACAAAGCGCCCACGCTTTTTTCACAATAATACTAGTATTTTTCGTTCGTTATTGATTTAAGCTTATTTAAAAAAAATATTTTCAACTTTTTAGTTCAATGTTCATCGAAAGTATGTTTTTTAGTTTTTTTAAACAATATTTTTTAAAGTACAGTTTCAAATTCGAAAGAACCCGAATGGAGAAAAAAAAGTATTGAACTAAAAATAATTATTCATTTTCCGGATACTATTTTTTATTAAACCTATATCCAAATTGCCTGCAATTGAGTAGAATTGACTGGAATATTTTTTATTCAAAATAATCTCAGTTGCTTCCGTCATTCCTTTGAAAGTTTCCCATAATGTTTTGTACAATTTAATTAGCGTGTGGCTTATTACCATCACAAAAGTTAACATAACAAACATAATTGTATAAAAGCATAAAAAACAAAGGAAATTAATTTCAGAAGCAAACATCTAAGTCACGTATATATTCAATTGCATCCTAAGTCGCTGTCCGGAAGTCAGAAGGGTCACCGGTGTAGGCCCTAAGTGGGCAGTCTTCAACGATGTGGCTGATTTTTTGCATATTATCTCCACAGTCGCACCTGAGGGAAATGTTTTTATCCCATTTAAAAAGTGAGTCAGACCATCTCCCGCATTTGGTTCTAATTTTATTTAGGGTTGACCATGTTTTGCGAGGTAGGTCGGATCCTTGTGGTGTGCTGGATATGCAAGGCATGTTGTGTTAGGCTGGTGGAGCATTGACCTACCAATCTTCTGGCCAGCGGGCACTTATATCAAAATCGGCATCATACAGAGACTTTCCAGTTCTGAGAGGGGGAAGCCTGGAGCGGAGTCGATTCCTTTGAAGAACGAGGGCATTGGAGTGGATCAGTAGTTGGTTATTATTGATCTTCTTGAATTTCCTGACAAGAGCGTACTCTCTACGGAGGTGATGAGGGTCTATGTGACTAAGCGTAGGGTGCCAGAAAGTAAGTACCTATAGTACCTATAATAAGCCACATTATGTGGTTGAGCTGGACATCAACCAGGCCAACGTGAGCGCTGTTAAGCAACATCGGGGCGCAGTATTCAGCTGCTGAATATACCTAGCCCAGGGCTGAAAATCTTAGTGTGGAGGCTGATGCTCGCCAAGAGGTGCCAAGTGGTATATAAAGATGGAGAAGTAAAAGCTTATATTAATTTTCTTAAAACTAATCTATCCTAAAAACGAACTCCTTATAATTTAAAATACATTGCTGTCGAAACATTGGGATGAAATTGTGAAAAATATATTAGCCAGGAAGAAATATAAACATTCAGCAATATTGGAATGGTATCATTTAGCAATAATGGTTTGATACTTGGAGCAATATGAGGTTATATCTTCACGAAAACAACAATGAGCAATTTAATTGCCCAAAAATTCTAAGCAAGTAGCAATATTGGAATAATCTTGTTCTTCATCTGTTTCAATGAAAAATTTATATTTTGGATTGATTAATTCTGTCAAATCCCATTCGAATTTCCGAAGGAAATCATCAGAAAAAGAATATCAAAATCAAAAACCAAAAACTACCCATTGGCATTTTCGATAAAGGCACTTTTGAGATACCTAATCACCTTTTCAAAAAATGTTTGGAAGTATTAAATGTTTGCAATTGTATCTAGTAAGTAGAGAAGTGCTGATATACATTTTTCCTCCCATATTTTTGACCAGGTGTATGTAGAAACCAAGTTTAAAGATGTAACATCCGGATGTCAAAAGTCAAAAAGCAAAACACATATTCGGTTATAGAATTGACTTTACTTCATGAATTATATAAGAAAAAGGTTTTTTTCTTGGTTTTGTGTCAGAGAAAAGTTGATTGAAAAGTTCTGATGCATATTGAATTATTATGTCAATCTGCTCAACAAATTGGTAATTCAATGCCGTTTTCCGTTATGGAAACTATTTGAAATGAATATAATGCATTGCCAACATCAGTGTTTCAGATTAGAATCAGTATGCAATCAATATCGAAGCTACAGTATCGGTATTAACTGTTTTCATTCGATATTCACCATATATTGAAATTACAATATACTTGTTTCATTGTTAATTCAATATTCAACCAACATTGAAATTATTATGCTTATATAATCTCTGAATTGATAATTCAATAAAGTTATTCAGTTTCCAAAACAGTATAAAATAAATATTACATTCCAATAAAAATATTATAGATTAGAACTGAACAACATTCGATAATGAAATGAAATTCATTTGGAGAAATATATCACATGTTTCGCTAACCCAGTAGATTTTTCATAGTGATTAAGTACCAGTAGATAGTACTTAATTCATTACGAAACATGCGGTATATTTCTTTGAATAAAGTTTGTGGAGAAAATCGTAAGGTGTCGTTCATGAAATTACTATGAATCTTCAGGTATCAGCTATCAGTCTTCAGGTGAAGGTCAAATCAATCAGAAAAAAAGACTACTTCAATCTTATGTTTCAATTCGATGTTAACTATATATCGATAATTCAATATGCTCCTCTCAGTTTGAATACAATATTAAAATAATATTGGAGTACATGTCTATTGAATCATGCCGATATTCCACCTAAATTGGCCATTCAATATTATTATTCATTTTTTGAAGCAATATTACAAAAATGATATTATCCTTGTCGTTAGATAATGATTTAGCAGCAAGTTATGAAACCAATATTGTTCAAACACCAGATAATAGTTATTGGTAGCAGGTACATTCATTTTCAGCTTGTGATTACAATATTTTCGGCATCTATCATCAATTCTTTCGACTTTTCTTGTATGAATGAATTGAATTTTCTTGAGCAATAGCTTTGCGAAATTTGAATGTTATTTCATATAACATTTAATGTAGATTGAAGTAGTGTAAAATCATATCTAAAGAAGAAATGTTTCCCAATAATGAAATATCTGCTGAATACGATTTTGAAAATAATTTTAAAATGAGTCTCATAACACCATAGTTGCAGAAACTATGTAATTATGTATTACGACCAACTATGTTAGACACTTTTTTACGACTAATGTTTTCACAAATTTTCATAAACATGCCTCATCAGTCTGTCACTGCCAATTGGGAGTTGTAATCTGGTACTGAAACTTACAGAATTTATTTTTATCATTGATGTTCAACAGTTGAATGAAGTTTTCTGTTCTCATGGTCGACAAGGAATATTCTGTAAGCTGTTTTACCTGATACACAATTTCATCACAGGTTAATTGTGAATTCGTGTAGTCTTTCTTGAACAAACTATCGGACTAAAACATTTGATACCAAGTTTACCGCGGTAAATGAAATGCAAACAGTATTTATCCTTTATATTAATATGCCGACAGCACTATTTGTCAAGTAAAAACGCGCGTGCATTTTCTCTTTAATAATATTTGCTTTGTTCTTCGGATGGTCAACTTTGGTTGTGGGTTTTGTAATACGAGAAAAATCATCTGTATTGTGGAGAAATAAGGTGTGGTGCTCATCAATGAATAAAAACGAGATATAATACTAGATACTAATACTAACATGAATTTCTTCATTTAAATGAATTCAATTCCATATTAAATATATTTCTATTTAGCTGAAAATTTAAAAATTTTAAAGAGTCACGGGTATTCAAATTTATTACATATATTTTTTCAAGAATTTATAGTGCATAGAAAGTTTTGTCTGTGCTGTTCCAAATCCACAGTGCTATATTGCTAATAAACTATTTTCAATATGAAATAATACACGTTATTTAATGAAAAAAAGTGAATTAGCATTTTAGTTATTCATTTCTCTCTAATTTCTGTATTTCATCTTTTTATGTATGTCTATCGTTGAAAAAACGTTGGCATCATAGATGCATAATATTACATTTTAATCTCCTATATATAACGTTTCTGCGTCCGTCCAATTGAACTTGGTAAAAAGAAGTAAGTAGTTACTGAATCAGTGTTGCCAGATGACTTGCAATTTGATCGGATTCTATTAATAACTAGGCCAGATGACACCACAGCGATTGCATTTTTATTGACTTATGTTGCGAAATGACATTATAGTATAAAATTGGTAAATATTTACTAACTATTCTTGATACTGAGAGAAAAGAAAATGGTAGGATAACTTCAGGATTGAATATCATAATGAAAATATTACATTTATCTATTGTTTGTTCCAGACCTCTGAGAGTTAAATTCGGAGGGAAGAGATTGTAACATAGGTCTTTCAAATTGGTCAGGATGCTACCCTGAAGAGGCATAAGCCTATAGTGGGGCCCCACACAAACCACACTCACAATATTTTATAATCAATCTTAAAAGATAATAAACATTTTTGACTTGACTTGTTGTCAGCATGCTATTCAGAATTTCAAGTAGAAAAATGTTTTGTTATTAAGCAAAATGCAGTTTCTTTTTCTCAACAACTTTTTTGATTTCATCTATATTTCTCAAATGGGCAGAAACTCATTATTCCTTCAAATTATAATCAAATTCTTCAGATCCAAAGAAATATGTCTGCACTTGGCAACGCCGAAATGATTAAACGCGAGAAAATAAAAGCGTCGATCTGACACGTTTGTCACGTATAAATCATATTTAGTATCTCACATGTATCGGATTTGTTCGAGGTATCGGAAGAGAACAAATGCCGCGGCCTTAATCGCATTACAGTTCATGAATCAATCTCTGAATGTACCACTTGCATAGATCTATGGAACATAACTCAATTCCTTCGGCACGTTGCAGACAGCGTCGCTCGGATCTTGGGAATGCGAATTCAAAAGAGATTATAATTAGGAACTTCCATGATTTTTGTAAGACAGTATATGATTAGTGTTACAAGTAGGCAGTTGGGTGTTCCAGAAAAATTTGTCAATACTTACACAGTATTGAATCACCTAATAGAGTTCAACTCCAATGAAAAACATGCAATAATATACTTCACAAATTGAATATTTCACTTTTTCAGAAAGCAATTTTCAAAGAGAATGAGCTATTAAAAACAAATTGCCATCAACAAATGTTACGATTTAGAAATATAACTAACGACCTGCTCGGGCTCCGCACGGGTGCAATTCTGGTTCTAAATGTACATACAAACGGGTGTGATCGCTGCTGATCATAAAGTTCTATAGGGCGAATAGTGATTTGTTTTCATTGGAAAAATTATCTGCAAATCATCTATTATATCAACTGAAACGTCTAAAACTCAATAATTTTTTAGAATGCTTGGAATTCGATAAATTCAAAAATTCGGAACCTCTGTCAATGACAGAATTGGTAATCAGTGAACTGTGGATTGCATTGACTTACAATATCAATCAATATTTTCAAAAAAATGAAGCTTCGAATGTAGCATGCTAATCAGAATGTTCCTTTGAGTTTGATTTTTTCCGCCCAAATTGATATTTTCAAAAACAAATAGTGGTCCGGCTGTATATATGTCGGGTAAAAGTAAAACTAAACATCTGTGTTATTTAACAAATAACATCATTCAGAAACTTCATTCGTTTACCCGCAACAAATACAAATTAGTCAATTTTAAAGGAATCACAAGCAATTAACTCGTGGAACCAAAGTGTTGAAGTTCAACGGAGCATGCAAACCGTAAATTATTCCACAAGGAATTATTTACAATAATATTCATGCAAAGCTATCGTAAATTAGGATCGTGTTTGAGTTTTATGCTCAACTAGCCTAGAAACTCAATTTTGCAAGATGGATATCCTTTTCTGCGCCGGCCATTGGAGGCAATCATGCAGCTCTGAGATATATCGACGGGTTCGGGGCGAAATACTCACGATATACCATCTGATGAGGTATTGCTTTTCGTTATAGGGAATTATGGAAAAAAATACAACTTTAGATTTTTATTTGAGCTACCGTGCAAGTAATTTTGGCGCGAGTTGATCCGGTAAACATTGTAGTTGCAAAATATAGGTAAATAATGGTTTTTAGTAACACGTCTACAGATAGACTAATGACAATCTGCATTCCCGTTGATGCATAACTTATTTTAATGTTACATGATTTTCTCTAAGCTGATGGAAATGTTAATTTTTGTATTCAATGAGAATTGATATTTGTAGGTGCAGATGTATTGAATATGTTGAAAACAGAATATTTCATTTCCGTACTACCACATACAGAGAATGACAAATAATTGAAGACGAAAATTATAATTTCTATAAAGTAATGTTATTTCAAGGCCACAGTGAAGGTATCTTTTTATAAATGCAAAAAAATATCAATTATTTAGCCTCCTTAAAGAATGTCACATATATTGTGTGTCCGTCATCCGAAGGATGTTTGTTTTGGAATATATGGACATTATTTTCATGCTTTAAATATTTAATAATGCGTATTTCATCTCCCACACATTTTATATGACTCCATCTCCTGTGAGTTGATAAAAATATGTAGATATTCCGCTATTTAGGAAAATTTATTTCCGTAATAATATTGGATTAAACAAGTATTCAGTTAACATTCAGTTAAATTATTATTGATATTAAATATGGCATTCATTAAAATCCATTTCGGAAACCAACAATTGAAGAATCTAAAAAATGAACTGGTAATACTAACTCACTCCTATATTCTATGTTCTGTCACGTTTTTTATACAATCTTATATATAATATCTCAAGGTGTGAAAACAAAGCTAAATGAATAATCTGCTAAAGTGTAATAAAGGACAAACTGAAAAGTTCACTGCGAAAATTTAATAATTATAATAATAATTCAACTCTTTATTCAACTAATATAACAACCAACAATATTCAAAAAATATTGAGTTGTTTTTAAACTTAACCCTCGAAATAAATACTGCGTAATATAAAGCATTGAAGGGTCCAATTTGTCAGAAACTTGTATTCCTGAATTTTGCCTACACATTGAATAATCAATGAAGATAATGAAGTTTCTATACTTAGCTTCCTTTAGAACGTTAATATTCGGGAAAACTAGTTTTTTCCTTCTCGATTCCCAATTAAAGGTCACAACCACCAACAATATACTTCCTTTTACGAATATCAAAAGATTTAGATGGTTGGCGTTTCGGAAAGTAATCCTTTTTTCGTTTTCAAAACCCAAAATTTTTTTGGGTTCCTCAACTGAAAAAAAGTTTTAAAAAGTTGTATAGTGAATATATCCAATTGAAAGTGTATCCTTATACACTTCGTGTTTATTTGACTGAATTGACTGATGATATAAACAAAACTGAAGACTTCACCATGTTCCCCTATTTGAAATTTGAATTTTGAGTTCTAGTTTTCACTCTGTTTTGTTTCCTCAGTTGTTGTTTTCAAATTTGTAAACAAACCACAGATGCGCCTCATGCGTTTGGTGAGAAAGCACCTTTAAACCTCCATTCACTGGAACTTCAACATATCAAAGAATAGTAACGTAGTGTTCTATCGGCAAAACTACACAATAATTAGTATAGACATTAGAGGACGTACAAAAATGATCTATTTGCGAGAGGCGAGTGCCTGAGACCGTACAGCGTAAACTATTCACAAGGAATCCGGCGGAAGGGACGTGCAGGAGGTAGGTCTCAGCTGAAGAAGCGGTCCAACGACATTCCCGCTTGCTCAACGAAACGCACCGAAACTGACTCCGCATGGGCCACTGTCCGCATTATCTTCTAGTGCCATTTAATATTAGATCAACTATGATTTCGATATATTTTATTTAAACACCTACAAACTTATTTGAATCGTATCTGTTGAACACAAAAATAAAATTGTGAATACCTTTCCGAAACGTATAGAAGTATTTTTAGCAAAATAAAAAAAATTAAATGGTATAAATAATAAAATTCACACAATGAGTGAAAATGTAATTTATTTTTGGACTCGAATGAATCACCTCATTTTAAAAATTAAAAGCGGTCTATGAGAAAAGTACGGTAACATACATTTGCAAATTATACTATTTCTTCAGTGTGTTATTTAATACCTGATTTCTTTCTTTATATATTATGTATCTCAACAAATTGACTTTATTACTATTTTACTATGATATAACTACTATACAAACCACTCAAAAAAATAGAACACTGGATACACTTTTGTAAAAGTTATCCAAAGTATATTCATTTCTGACTAAAAACAATAGGACCTAAGGTAACTGTTATTGAATGAATTTTAGTATTACTAAAAAATTTTTATTAAGATCGACATAAAATTTTGATTCAAAAAATTCATTGAAATGTTTATACAACCATTTTATAACGTATATTTGCTCCAACCGAAACGTCGGGTTGAATTAAAATACTTTTGATTTACCATTGGCCCTCTCTCCATCAGTACATCCTTGAACCTCAAGAAATTTATACGAATTCAGAACAATTTCAATATGTTTGGATAAACTTTAAAAAAGCACCAAGAAACTTGAAATTGGA
>WOGN01001928.1:0-17849 GCA_015342105.1 Leptinotarsa texana
CTTAGCGACTGGAGACCCTGTTGTGATTACTCATCTGTTCGTTCATCTCAGCTATTTCGAACTCGCCTACATTTCTACATTCTTTTTGTAGAAACCTTGAAACAGTTTCTTCTTTCTAAGCTACTAACATCATCAAATGGTTCAATTATAATCATCAAGTCATGCAAATCGTCTCCTGCGAATTATCCATGTGTTGGATGATGCACCGTTGCCAAACTTATTTATTTCCTTTTAAAAAATGGGCAGTGCATGGTATAAAGGTTAAGCTATTTTGTATAATTTATTTTTCCACACTTTTTGTGTAGATTTTGTTTTTGTTCATTCTTTTCAGCCTGATTCACAAAAACAATTTTATCGAAAATCTGACCACTTGAATAGTTATAAACAAAGTAGAAAACCAGTAAAAAAACAAGAAAGTTTAGGTTGAAACGGGTACTAGCTCTTTAGCGCTCTTTGACTGAATCAAACACGTGAACAAAAGCAATAGCTTAACCGATTAAATTAGAATATCGAAGAAACAAATTGAGTGGGTATTATATTGAATATGTAATAAACAAAAAGTTCACCACAATTTCTCAATTGAATTTGGTTTCATTCATTCCTTGATTTCTGCTAGCTTCATTTTTTTAAGGAGCCTTAAGAGCGGTGCCTGTGCGAAAGTAATGATTCACATTGGATTTGAATAAGATACTAACAAATGCATTGTTCCAAATACTTTTGAAAGTTTTTTTGGAATCTAGTCTTAGATAGAAAGAATGGTTAAGGAAAATCGTTTCTCAAAAGTATTCTTCCTGCCGAAAAATGCCTTGAAAATCATTATTTCAATTAAATTTTTCTAAAATTTTCAGTCGTGACTGTTTTCAAAATACAAACAAAAAATGAGTATTTTTTTTCAATTTAAAGGGACATATTTATACGAAATGATTCTGTGATTTTTAGCATCAAAAAATAATTATTAATCAATAAATACATATTTAGTGATTCATAACATAACTTTTTTGAACAATACATTTGCATCTTGAAGCGGTATATTTTCTGAACGAGACCATTCGCCATAGACTGTTCTTCAAGGCACCGATATCTTTGTTTTCCCATCTTTTAAGAGCTTCGATTAGTACGGTTTCGAAACTTTGTTCAATATGAAAAATGTGATACAGAAGATCATTTCAGTCTGCAATTCTAACTTGTATGTTTTTGTATGAAGGCGATATAGAAAAACCGTCCTGAATCCAATCAATTCAATGTTTTAAATTTGGCATAGGGTGTATATCACTAGGTACCAGTGAAAGATCGATTTTTAATAATAGATGAATTTATAGAATCTATAATTCATATTCATATCTGATTGTAAACTTCCACGACTGTATGCAATTGTGTCGAACTGGCCAAGTTTTTATGCTTAATGTTTGGTCCACTACTACGGAAAACATCAACGGTGCTGAAGCAACACACGAAGTGCTGAGGTTGTCCTCACATTAGATACAACTGCCACAGTTTTCGAAGAGAGGTTTTATCTACTTGAAGGTGGACTGATTCTGTTTCGTTACAAATCTCACTGGACTGTGAATAGTCGTGAAGATCCCTTGAGGGATCGGAAAGTTATTTAGTTGTGCACATTTAAATATAAATATATTTATTATTGTTACATAACGTGTTCAATAGTAGACTAATGTTTATGTTAATTGAAAAAAAGTATATATGATGGAATTGGCCGATACTTGGAAAATCCATAACTAACGTATTTAAAAAAACTAACGTATTTTCTTTAAAAAAATTTACAAAAACACAACACATGTTTCGCCATACAATGACTTCTTCAGGCGTGTCTCTACTGTAGAGTAGAGATATGCCCTTGGGCGTGTCTCCAGGAAATCGGTTGGTAAAACATTTCGAAATACTTGAATTCAGATAACATACATTCATCAATTGTAATATTGCGATTATGAAAGTGATTAGATAGAGTTGAACTGATCATAATATGCCTGGCTGACTGTTTATAAGAATGAATAGAAAAAAAAAAGTATTTTAGCTGTAAATAATAGAAACTTTTTGATACATCTTTTTTCTATAGATGTTCACAGGATAATTATTTGTGATGATCTTCTTGTGAATTGCCAAGATTGCCACTTATAAATTAGATGATAACCCAAAAAATATCAACTTTTCAAATAACTCATTCGAATATTTCGGTTTTGGTAGTTTTAGTATCTTCAACATTTTCATATGTTTTTACTTTTCTTATATCTGAATTTCTTATAGAAACTTTTTCAAATAATATATTTTTAATCGCCCTAATTTGATCGAGTATGATTGCTTTAAATTTATTAGTAATTCTGAGTAGGTATTTTTATTCGAGATAAGAGAGTAGTTAAACGCAATTAAAACCTTTGCTGAGATATCTACAATACATTTAATTTGCGAAAGTTTTCGACTTCATGGCTTATTTAGAACTGTCAACGCCAATTCGGTTTTCTGGTTAGGTTTCTCTCCTAACTGCAGGTGTACCTTGTGGTACATACGGAATGCATGTTGCTGAATAGTTGCTTCAGTTGGAGGGAGAGTCGGGAAGACAGGCTTTATGTTCGCGTCTGCCTTTAGAACTTGTGTTCAGCGCGTAATACCTTGAGATAATGCTTTAATAATGTATTGATGGAATCAGAAGAAAAAGAACCGTTTTTATCTTTGAGAAGCAGCGTAATATATACTTTTGAAAAGTCTAATTAGTCAGTAAGATGTAGATTTCTGTTGATCAATATTAATTTTTCGGATTGTGTAAGAATTTCGACAAATGGGCGCTGCCCTTCATTTTCAACTCCTGTTGCAGCTTTTATGGGGAATATACAATATCCGATATGATATTGATTTCCACACACCTCCTGAACCGATATAAACGACTCTTTTAAGCAGCTTTTGTTCTCTCTGTTGTGTATACCTATCAAAAAATCGAGTAATTTATGAGTATGTACACCAGTTTACTAACTACTACTAACGGAGCTGTGATGTTAATATTTTTTTATATATTTCATGTACTTCTACAAGTTTCCAAATACCATACACATAGATATATTCCTGTTTAAAAAGATATATTAGAGACAGTATGAATGTGTTTTGCTACAGTACCTATCAACTAAAATCATTGATAGTTCTTCAAATTTTCTTTTACATAATTTATTTCCGCTCCTAAGTCGATAGAGAAAAAATTGTCTCTATAATAGATATCACACGTTGAAAGATAAGACCTTATTAATTATTAAACCGTACCTCTAACAAGTTCTACTTATAAGGGTTGTAGTCATAAACGGCCGATAACTATTAACGGAAAAACACATGTTTTAATAGTTACACACATTTTGAACATTCTTAAACATGTCATTATGCATCACTGAGAATGAATAGTTGACTGCACGTTTTTTAGATAAATACCCTGGCAACATCGTCTCCAGAAGCACATGGCAAGCCAATCCAAGACTGCATTACATATCCAGCGAGTTACATCATATGAATGGACGAGCTATTTTTATTTTCACCGCTTGTACTAGATATACCGTTTCGACGGCCTGTTGCTACAGGCCATATTCGTTTGGGCTTTTATTATTATCGTATACGTCAAGCAGCATTCTCTCACTCAATGGATTTTCACTTTCAATAGTGTCATGCGGATTGTGTTTGGATAGTTTCTGGGTCGTGGACCTTGCGCTGAAAATTGACTGTTTGTGTAAGCAAAGTTTCTAAATCAAAAAAAATACCTACCAGTATCAGAAAATCCCTCTGAAAGCCTTGCAGCGTCTTGTCTCAATTTGGGGTGTGTTTTTTCGTTTTCAAATTATATGGTTATGATAGAAATTAACACCGAGTTTCAAATTTCCCAGATGGGAAATCGTAAAAAAATCGTCCCAACACATTGTACTAGTGTTTGACCGAAGCTTCGGTTTCGGTCGAGTTTCGGCAAACAAACGGGTTTCGGTTTAGTTTCGGTTTCGGCGGCAAACCTGCCAAAACTATGACCGAAACCGAAACTGCATTCGTGAGTTCCCGCGCTGTCATCGTACATTTTCGTCGCGTTGAATTTCATACAAGCGACGAAGACATTTTGCCGCGTCCACGTGCCTAATCATGTCGTGACTTACTTTGTAATTTACTTTGTTTATTCCATAAATATTAAATACCTATTGTGATAGTGGGTAACAACTTTAATAAGTAATTTTATATTTAATATTTTTGAAAAACCATCAATAATATTAAAAAAAAGGATCTACACCTACTCAAATAAACACTTCACCTACTTTAAGTTTTTAAGGTGCAATTAATAATTTTTCTTAAGTAAGGATTTGTTATGTTAAGTATAATGTCGAAAACTCCATAACGTTGTGATTTAAAGATAAAACAATACAGACTGCCCATGGAATGTTCCATTCCACTGGAGGTATGTTGATGTTAAGCAGTGTTCAAATAAGAAGATTATGAATTTCATATAGTTGAAACTTCCGTTGTCTAATATGAAAAACCATTTCAAATCCCTGAAAGAATCGACAAAATTACTTCACGACAATTCGATTGTTAGTATTGACAATCATCTTCCGGTGATCGGATGGTTTCGTGTTGGATGTTCGTCATATTCTTCTGGACGTAATTTAGTACGTCCATATATTGCCTGCCTCCTGTGATTCAGTGCCTCACATTCGCATAAGATGTGTAGAGCTGTTTCTATCCCTTCGTGGCATAATCTGCAGCTGGGGTCTCCGTTGTACAGCTCCATTTTTTTCAGGTGTCCTCTAAGCGGACAGTGTCCGGTTAGTAACCCTGTAATTAATCTGAGCCGATCCTAACTATATTGAAGTAGTGCTTCGGTTCTTTTCTCGGACGGTTCCCCAATGAACGTTCTACTGTGTTTGTCGCTAGGTACTCTGTGTGCTTCTTAATGGTCCATGTCCTAATCTGGTTTCGTACCAATGATTTTGGTAACTCCAGAGCTGGTTCAGAACCTATTTATGAAGTTGATGATCCCCATCTAGCGCATGCATCAGCTTTATCATTACCTGTGATTCCTGAATGCCCTGGCACACAGTACAAAGTTAATTTGTTCCTGTTTGCAAGGTCATTCAGTTCTTCATGGCATTCCCAGACCAGTTTTGATGTCACCTTCGGGTTTGTCAGAGCCCCTAGTGCGCTCTTGCTATCTCTTAAAATTTTGATCCGATCATTTCTTTGAGGTCTCAATTTAATAAACCTTGCACACTTCAAGATATCATACATTTCCGCCTGAAAGACGGATGTGTATAGTCCTAGCAGATAGCTGTAGTTTAAATTTTTATCCGCTCGGTATATTCCAGCTCCCGTTCCATGTTTTGTCTTCGATTCATCTGTATATCAGATGTTTTTTCCAAGCATGTTTTCGGGATGACTAATGGTCTTCCACTCTTCACGGCTTATGATTTTGGCCGTGAAGTTTGTGTTAAAAGTGTACTTCGGTGTCATGTGCTCCTCCACTTGTTCTGAAATTTCTGTTCGGTCCGATCTTTTATAGTTCGGTGAGTTTTCCAGTCCGAATTGGCCCATCCTAGCCTCCACCATTATCACAAAGTGTAAAGGAGGTATATTCAGTAGTGTCTCCAATGCAGCTGTTGGGGTAGTTATCATTGCTCCCGTCATTCCCAAACGTGCAAGTCTTTGCACCTTACCTAGTTTATTGATGGCGGTCGCCTGCATCTTCTTTGGCCACGCATCTCTGGTATGTTATCATGGGTTTGACCACCATCGGGTATAGCTAATATGCCATGTCTGATTTCTGCCTCAATGTTTTTCAAAAGTGCGTCACGTGTACTGCAAAGACGGTGAGTTCTGAACCAAAATGGAAAGGAAAAATTATTGATCCATTATTTGGAGGTTCAAATAACTCAAACTAACGCCAAATTATTCAGTTATAATTATTTCTGTAAATTCGAAGCACCCGATCAGCATATGATATGCAATAAGATTTCTCCTGTGTTCAATGGACCTTGTATGGACGAGCTCAAGTCTTTAGATATTCAAATACATGATATTCGAGATTCAGATTTGATCGAGTTACTCATTGGGGCAAGCGTAGCTGAGAAATATTCTGGTCGAAAGTATGATGGACTGAAATGGAAAAGAAATTATTTATCGTCACAGTTTTCGTAACATGTAGTTACATGTTTTCGTGTGACATGTAGTCCATTTTTGCTTGGAGCAACCCTTGAATATCATCTCAGAACCACCCTCGAAACATATTCGAATTGCACCACTTTGTATCGTAGGAGACAGTTGAATGGTTAGCAAGTAGATTTTACGTTGACAACTGTTCGTCCAGCCTCTCCACGAACATTCATTCGAGAAGCGAGTATGAGAGGCAAAATTTGAGTTGCGAGCGTTAATATCCCTATGAAAGCTATCTAATTGTATCTTTGTACCTGTAAAACATACCAAAACGACGTCGATATATCTCTGCCAATACAAGGTTGTATTGGCATACATATGGGCATATTAAAACAAAATCTAGATCAATTTTTTCTCGCAAATACATTCTTCACTGACAGTTATAACGTTAAATATTCAGACATTTTCATTTAGAATAATAAATGAATACCTGTGATATACTTTTGACATTTTGTTTCAGGTATGTTCGAATCCTAGTGAAAGCCCCACGGAGTAGTAAGTAATAAAGACATTTTTTTTTCCAACAATTTATGTGTATTTCACATTGTATTGTATTGATTCATTGAAATGTTCTCTGGGTCTGAGTGATATATGTTCGTTCACAATTTTTTAGAATATACCTAGAAAAAACTCGAGAGTACCTTTTCGAAATGACATAAGAAAAAGGCAGAGGAACTCTCAATACTGTATTGTATTTGTTATAATTTGATATAAAGCAATTTGCAATGCCACGTTTCGTTCACTAGATTTCATCATTAACTTTATTTTTTAAATATGGACCTGTAATGTAATACACAGCTGAATATGGTATTACGGTGGCTACAACAATAAATATAAAAAAACTCGTTTCGAAAGTTCTTCGGCCAATCACTAAATTATCATCTATATGTATATACAGAGGATGGCACGGTCCCTCTAAACCAAACCATTAATTTTTTCAGGAATTCCTTCATTTCATTTTATGGATATTGATAAAGGCTGCAAACGTAAATTATTTTGGAGTCTATAAGGTGGCTCAAAAAAGTGTAACATATCGAAGTTGTGTTTTTTCAACTAAAACACCCTGTATACGTTACACTTTGAATAAGTCAGGAAAAATAATATGATTTCAGAAAAGGTACTACCTAACTTTTTCCAACTATAACCGTTTTCGAGTTATTGATTTTTTAATGGAATTGCTAGGTACAATTGGAAACTAAATAAAATCGAAATTTATAGAAACCATTCCTTTGAAATATGGCCTATCATGAAAAAGGTTTTGTGTTACTGATTTCGAAAAAACCCGTTTCTCAATATTATACAGAATGTTCACAGAATTGTCACTTCTTTATGATTTCGTAAAAAGATACCTTTGTTATGAAAATATAAAATTCAATTATCTTTCAGAATTGACTTTTTCAAATATAGAAGTACAATACATTTTTTGAATCATGATAACTCTGAAACGACATTCATTCAACTTGTTGGAATAATTCTTATTGGCAGTTATTGTGTTTTACGTTATTCAAAACTTCACATATATTCAGTGGGCATAGGTACTTGAAGACTGTCTAGGAATGAAATAAACTAACAGAATAATTTGTTTAGGCCAGTCTCGACTCACCTACACTGTAGGTTAATAGACTGACGCCTATCAGAGAACAACTATTCCACTGGCTAATACCACGAAGGCGTTGGATTACATCCCACAGGTATCAGTGGAGAAATATTCACTGAAGTATTTCCAGCATTTGCTGTTGGCGAAACAACTGATGGAATAGATTTTCAATCATAGGAACGGACACACTTGTAGACCGGTTTCGGACTATTTGGCTTCTCGTTAATGCAATGTAGTGACCATAATCAACCTGAAGTTGATGATATTCCATTTGAGCTATACCCATAAAAAAATGCATCTACAAGCTAGAGTTAAATAAGTTGGAAACGATCGCTTGCTTCAATGATTTCTTTTTGGTTATATCGTAGCAGTGAGCTGACAGAACCATCGAATTTTCGAGACGTCAATATTTCCGGAATAATGTTAAGGTAGTTTGCACCCCTTTGCAACGTAATAAGGATCACCAAAAAGCAGCTAACTTTAGTCCAAGTTCATTGAAAGAGAAAGAAACTTGTATTTATATCTTCCTATAGCTGATAACACACAATTACCTAATTGCAATAAATGGTGTGAGCTTTTACGTAACGTCACATACTAGCGTTAATATTGTTTTGTTGCCTTTCTCTATGGTGAATTCATTACTTAACTCAACTCTCAACTCAGATAGTTCAATGTAATTTGCTTGAAATCCGAATAAATTGTCTCCGTTAGTAATACAATTGAAATTCAAATATTTTTCCCGCACCAACAGGGAGTTTTCCGGTTTTCATCTGGCCAAGACAAATTGGTGGTGTTCCACCCACCCACGAATGTACTCACGATTTTGCGCATACCACTGACCCAGTCGGATTTGTCAGTGGTGTTTTTATTTAGAAACCCTATTGTATTTTTTCTATATCTTGAACAGAAACCTACGTAACAGAGGTCTGGACAATTTTAGTGAGGACAGAAATTTTTATTTTCTAATGAAACTACTTTTCATAATAAACGCTTAGTGAACAGACACAACTTTCATCATTATAGTGTTGTGAATCCTCATTTTCCCCACTCTGGATCACCAGACTAGATGGTCTGTTAACGTGTGGGGAGAATTATAGGTACAGAATTATTTACAGTTTTTACGAGATGATCTGCCTGAGCTTCTGGAGAATGTGCCACTAAATATCAGATAACGGATGTAGTTACAATTCGATGGAACTCCAGCACATTTCAAATTCAGTGCCAGACAGTTTTGGAATATGTGCTTTCCGATTAAATGGATTCGTAGGGGAGGACCACAAAATTTGCCAACCAGATTACCAGATTTGAAATGCCTCCATTTTTTCCTATGGGGATACTCGAAGAATTAAGTTTGCGACCTTCCTCCAACCACACTGGAAAATATGAAGGAGAGAATAAGGACTGCTTTTCTAAGAGTGGCACCTCAAATGTTATTGAATGTTAGGCAGGCTTTCATAGAGAGAGTGGATCTTCGTTTTCAACATGATGATTGTCATTTCGAGCACCTACTTTGAATTAAATACATTCGTGTTTCATATTTTGTTGTAGTTTCGATTGAATAATAATAAAAATTGTTTAGAATATGAATCGAGGGCTGCCTGCCTGATACTGATGATGCATAACAGCCTAAACTCCTCAAAATATTTCCAGAAAGGAAAGTAACATATACTTATTTTTACAATAAAATTGATTTGTTCTACTTGTTCAATTTTCACTGACTAAATACATAATTCAGGAGTAGTTTTCAGAATTATTGTGCAGAAGTAGGATAAGACCAACGAAAATATTCCAACCAGTATTATTACTTCGATTACTCACATAATCAGCCTTTCTTATAATAGTTTCGTATATAAATATAATTTATGAGAGATCCATTGGTATTAATCTGTTTTCAAATTAGTCATGCCTTTTTCAAACTTCTTTTCTTTGCTACCTGCATCAAATCCAATTATATAGTTTTGATGTAACTGATCAAGTAAGTAACCTTGTCTACATTCCAGTTTCAATTATAATTCTGCGGTATGTAGAGCACTTGCATGGACTGGAGAACAGTGAAATTACAATTAGCAAATGTTTGCGTAAATATCGTAAATTGGGAAAGCGTACTTGATATTTTTACTTTTCAAATACTTCGAAATCATGTTTCAGTAATGTTTTTATTTTTCGAAATAACTATTGTCATAACCCTTCCAAGTAATTATATTGAAAATATTATATTCACTTTTGACGTTCCTGAGAATAACTCGAAAACTTCAATGAAATATTTTAGCTGTTCTGAAGAGTATTTAAGTTCGGAAGTAATTTTACAAATTATGAATCATACACACTTCCAAAACAGCTTTGTAATTGAAAATAAATTCTTGAAGATGGCATGTTGTCGAGCTGTCCAACTTTTTTGCAGAATATATGAACTTAGAACTTGAAAGTTATGAGAGATAACCAAAGAGACAGAAAAAGATGGCTCTATTAAAAAACAACTTAAATTGAAGCATTCTAATTCTATGATTATCAATAAAGATATATAAGAAAATTGAAATGCAAAAAATGTACAAGGTTTTGGCTATACCAATGTATTTTGAAACTATTTACCGTATTGAAAACTATCCACGAGAACTTTTTCTTCATTTCTTTTTTTTTCGATATACATGGTAATATGAATTATACCGTGAATTGAAAATTCAACTAAATCCATTATCCAATTGCATTTAGAACAATAAATAGAATTTTCTTCGAACCAACGTTCTCATCTGTCTTCGAACCTATATCTTCATCAATATCAGCTGGCTTGGAGACGTTCATTTGCTTATAGAGTTGTTTATATCCTGTAAACTATTTGTATCATCACTGTCAGGAATTTCAAGAGGATGAAGTCCTGGAAATGGTCTAATAATTTCTTTGTTTCTAGTATTGATTCGAGCAACCCTAGCTATCTCGTCCTTACCAAGAATCACCTCCAGTATCCTTCCTGAAGAAAAATTTAATCATTTGATGTTATCAGAAGCAACGTAAACTAAATCTTGGACTTTTAAGTTTTTCGGATTTTCTATGATCATAATGCATTAATTCTGCCAGGTATTCCTTTCTGAATCGGGTTCTAATGCCATCTCGTAATTTTTGCAGGTATTTTCGACGTGATATTAGATGACTTCTGTCAATATAGTCCAAGTCGAGGGGTTTCACTTCCGGAAATGGCTTGAATAAACATTGAGGGAATCGAAGGTGCCCATCACTCAATTGTTGAGATATAAGTTAATGTCTGAGTATTTACAACTTCCTCACAATCACACATAATCGTGGATAGCTGAGGAGCTATTTCATTACTCTCACCAGTCGCTGCACCTCCTTGCCCACCAAGCAACGGATGCAGGATTGAATATCTATTCGTTTTGTTTTGTTGAAGAGTAGTTCACTATTTTCAGCAGTCAACTTTTTTCAGCAAGTTGTTAGCACCAATAAAATTAGTTCCATTATCAGAATAGATCTTAGATATCCTTTCTCTTCTCGCTAAGAACCTTGTAAATGTCATTTGAAAACTATCTGTAGGAAGTGATTTAACCAGTTCCAAATTATTTGTCCTATAGAATGCACAGGTGAACAAAACAATCCATATTTTCTACCTTCCTTCAAAAATCAACTTCAGAAGTTTCGAAAGCTGCAGCTTCTATCTTTTGGCAGAGGTTCCATCGATGTATCCACGAATTTACTGTTGAACCTTTTGCAAATCATGCATTTGGAAATGAATCTTTTTATAGCATTCCTCCCTCTCACGATCCAAAACTCCTCTCTCAAAATACAAAGTAATGTTTGAACCCCAACGTGATGATTGATTTCATGATGTTCAAATATTAGGCTCTCAATTAGGATATTATCAGAGTTTTGATTTTGATCATAGGTACTAGTAGATTTCTTGAGTTCTTTAATTCAAATTGAAACTTTCATTCTGTAAAAGACAATTCTGCTTCTCTTAATTCTTCCTGAGTTAACTGTTCTTAAGATCGATTCGAAATATTAAAATGAAATGTTAATATCCACGCAACCATTTCATTATTTTGGAGAATTTTGAGAAATAGTATTCTCTTGAAAAAAATCTTTCAAAGGTACAATCAGTGAAAACTGTTCGTGTCTTTTCGAGTTTCACGTCATTTTTTGAGTACTCATTCCAAAACTGAATTGGGCCAATTATCGGTGTTACCTCTAAACCATTCTGGCCCTTCCCACCATTTGCTTTTATGGCAAATTTGTAAATTCACCAGCTTTCATAATTGCTTCTAATCTGACTCAAATAATACAAGCTAGCACTTATAATCGTGGAATTGTTATATTTTTAGGTTCAATTCTGGACTTGGCATCTAATAGTCGCACAGAAAAACTGTCTTTTCTTTTAATCCGTATAAAAACACAAACTGCGAATGCAACCTTACTACTTTCGCAAAAAATCGTGAATAAGGTGCATTTTCCATTTCAAAGTATCCGTTCATTTATAGTCTTCTAAGAATACAACATAAAATTAAAAAATGAGTATCTTTCAACCAGTTATCAAATCGAATGATGATGTTTTCTGGTCTGGTCCCATCCAGTATGTCCGATCCAGTTTTCAATTCCCACGTTTTTTGTAACAACAGCTGTACTATCAAAGTGCATGGGCATATGAATATCCAGTAGGATCGGAAACCTTTTGCGCTAAGGAAGTTTTTTTTATTTTTTTTCAAGGACAAAATACAAGAGTACACGAAAATAAGGTCGTTTTAAGAGCTGTGCCTGTACGAAAGTAGCGAGTCACATTGCATTTGAATCGCTGAATATGAAATCCATTTTGGGAAATGTTTTTAGGAAGTCTATTTCACGTAAACGCAGTTCTTCAAATGAAAGGGTTCTTAAACAGTGAAGTTCGAAGTGTACTGAGTCGAACCTCACAAAGATGAGCGGCCACAGTCCGTCGCGTATTTCTTATATGTACCGCTCTTGGTGGAATCAAATGTACCTGTCACTTGGACACTCCTCATGAAAGTGTCTATAGAAGAGAGACAAATATTCAACATTTCTTCGATGTTCCAGACTATCAAAGGGCAAGTGATGTTCGTGTCTCCAATCAGGCGTGATCTGAACTTTATAAAGCATCAACAGTTGCTGAGGTGTGTACAGTTTTCTGGTTTGGAACAGTGCTCCAAGCTTTTGTGAAGCAGTCTTTGCAATTCCAGCGACCCATGATTGTGCTAAAAGATATTGATGTCCATTTTAATACCCAACAAACTTATCGTAGCAGAAAAAAAATCAATTCGAAATACCTACTAGATACTCATTAATATATGCAACCTTCTGTTGCCGGTGAAGATGTGCATCTCCAGATGATGTCCTGGAATCTAAATGAAATGACGAGACAAGTGTGCTGTCGTCATCAAAGCAATATAATGGATTTTTGTATTTTTTTCCAATGAGTCATTGATATGCAATAAAAAGAGGGTTGGAGACAATATAGATCCCTGGGAAAGACCAGTGTTGATGGTGAAAGTATTCAAGAGATATCCATCGCGGGCCACTTCAAGAAAAATTTTTTCAGTAAGCTGGACAGCCATACACAAAAATTTTTCGACAAGCCATAGCATTGAAGTTTGAACAGCAAAATCTCATGCCACACACGGTCTTAGAAATATCAACGCAACAGCTCTTGACTCTTCATGTTTCTCGATTGGGTTATTTCAAATATTGGTGACATAGAGGTCACCCATTAATCCTGTTTTTTTAAAGCCATATTGATGATCGCTCAAGATGTTAAAAACTTCCAAATATATGAGGGTTGAAGGGGTTATATTTTTTAAGTGATTAATTTTTGGGAAAGAAAGTTTTTGGCTTTCTACTACTCCATCTTGAGGATATGTGGATTTTACGGCTTTCTAATATCACTGATAGCAAAGCGACTGGTATATAGTTATTATGAGATTTTTCTTGCCCTTTTTGGGAATAGGCTGAACGTGAGCAATCTTCCAACAAGCGGGAAAAACATTTTTTTTTGCCTGAAGTCGATTAATACTACTGAAAATTAGTTGATTGAAAGTAATCGACAATGCGACTGATTTTTTTTGCTATCGTCATGTTTATGTTAAGCACAAACGCGTACGTTCAATTAACCTACCATGTGTATACGATAAATAGTTATTAGTACCGATACCGAGAGTGACACCATATACGTTTGGTGAACAAATACGCAAAAGCATGGATACGAAATAAAATGGCAATTAATGCGAACATCCTTTGATCTGCGCGAGAACGGAAACTGGTCTGTAATGACTATACAGTATATAGCATTATTGAATGTGCAAATAAAAATTTGACATTTAATTAAACGCATAATGGTTTTTAACGAAATTACAATTTAGTGAAGAGCAGATAATTGTAGAAATTCACACTGTACAGTTTCCAAGAAAAAAATTGCTGTGGTGTGACGTTTAAAAATTTTCGGTGTGATGGTGTTTTGGTATTGAGTAAATCAGGTTCTAGTCCGTAAAAAGTACTTATTGAACCATTTCTTATCTAACGATTCTCGAATGTTTGCTCACAGGAAATGATAATATGGACTGGGCTTGTTTGAAGGTGGTTGACAATGTTTTGTGGTTTATTTCATCAGTTCGGACTTCCATTGTCTAATCTAATATAAATTGATTTGGAAACCCTGAAAAAAAACAATTACAAATTTAATAAGATTAACCGAAAATAAAAATTTTATTAAACAAAAACTGAATTTATAAAAAATTAACATACAAGCTACAACCAAATAAATAAAATTAAAATATTAATAAAAGCTGAAAAATGAAGATTAAAAATTATTATTAGCAAAAATGAAAGACAAATTGACAAAATTGAAGAGGTTTCAAAACCAAGTTGTCACAAGTGACAAAAAATATAAAAATTTTAAATCAAAACTATGTTGATATAAAACAATGCAGCAATTGATTGAATATAACGATTTCAAATGAGATAATAAATCAATTATTCAGTCTGAAAATATTTGAAAACTGCAGATCTCCAGGAGCTCCATAATTTAATTCTCGAATAAATTATCGAATTCTTAATAACTTTCTTAATATTCAACCGTTCAGTTCCTTCACGCATTTTCTTACATCTCTCACATATGATGATTTTGTGTCGCTTCCATATCGCCTTTACACTCGTGCTTACTTCATGTATAGGTTACATTTTATTATCATAATAAAAACCAATCCTTGATGTTGCTTCATTATCCAGAAAACCTTTGAAATCTTTTCGTCATAGTTTTGGCTTTTCATTGGTTCTCTCTTGCTTCTTCACTTCCGCTACCAATTCCCGCATGAAGAACCTGAAATGATCCGATTCAATTTTACGAGCGATGGTATTGCATATGAGCTTGATTGAATGTTTTTCAAAATGTAGCCCTCTTGTTATGTTGGAAAGTGGTTGGCAATGTTTCATGGTGAATTTCATTAGATTTCGAATCACAGTAGGATCATCTTAAACAATGGTCCGAACTAATAAACATCACCTTTTGATATTTATCGTATCGTATATTGTCAGTTGGACGATTTTATTTCATATTACATGTCGAATTTCAACAAATAAACTTTCAGGATGATATAGGTGAGTGGAATAATCATATTTTGTTTTTCCATCACAATATTTTTCATTGGAAAGTACCTTATTTCATATCCATCCATATCAATGATTTATTTTCACTTTTCTAACAAAAATTTTAGCATCAATATCAACTTAAATAAATGATTTGTTTTTTATTCTGAGTTCATTTCAAACAAGAAACAAACATATGAATATGATGTTGCCCCCAATTAGTTCATCAGGGCTATCAAATATCTATAAAAAGAAGTGTTTTCAATGGAAAGTTATTTATTACCAGATTATGGTACGAGTTGTGGTTTTCATTGATAGAAATAGAAGGTCATTTACTGAATCAGACAATAAACAAAATTTGTTTTTCCCATCATTCAAATCCATAACTGTACGAAGTTGTAACCAAATGTAACCTAGGCAAGGCTTATTTATGTGAGTGGTAATGTTTTTGTTAATATCGCTTCAATGTTCTTGGAAAAGTACTTCTCCCAAACTCGAAAACTGCAATACTCTTCTAGATAGTGAACGCGCGTTGCAAACAGTGTTGCAGTTCTGGTGCTCGTTTTGTATGAATTTGAATGTTCCATCAACTATAATTGGCCGCGGTGGTAGTGCGTCCGACTCACGCTCGGAAGGTCGTGTGTTCGATTCCCGCCTCGACCAGATATTTTTCTCCAGAGAATTTATTTGTTTGAAGCTGGAATGATTCTGCCACCGTGTTAGGAATCATACGTTGAAAGGTAAGACCTCGTTAGTCCTTAGCTCGCACAAGTTTCTCAGTTTCTGAGAGTTGTCGTTCGTAAGGGGGCGGTAGCTGATTAACGGAAAAACAGATTTTAAACAGATTTTTCATTCAGTTCCCACTATAATAACAAATTCAGGGATGTATTGCAACATATGTATTTTTCGATATTTTTCTTCAAGTCTAGCACATACAAATAGACCAATGCTCAAAGTCAAAGTCAGAATATGCTTTATTGTCTGAAGATTAACATGTTATTGACAAAGCTTTGTTAAAATAATTCGAAAAACAAATTCACACATATTAGCTATCGCTACTTGTCAAGTTATAATTATTCGAGTAATGTTCTCGAAAACTATACACTATAAAATAATAAACATTGCCAGGTAGGTGTTGAATAAAATTTCAGGTAGTTATTGAAAATATATACAAAGAACAAAAAAATAACAAAAACAATTAGTATTTACATAGCACAATACATCACTTGCACGAATATAGCCTTAAACAGTGGTCTGCAAGAATCTCGTGGTTTTGCTTTACATAGAAAAGGTACAGCTCTTTTCTGTATAACTAAAATTGATTGAAGTGTTGTCAGAGTACAAGCAGCCCAGAAAGGAATTCCGTATCGTAGATGAGATTCTATAAGAGAGCGATATGTTACTTTGGCGGTATGTAGTATGTATTACTATTATTTGTAAAGGTCTGCTATTTTCCTGACACAAAATCTACTGTTAAGCATGAAAGTGGCCTGGCAACACAGGCCGTGTTATTATGGCATGATTTCGTGAGGCACAAGAGCTTAGTTCATACTAAAAATGTAAATCACTTAACAACTGATGACTATATGTCAATGACAACATATATATCAATAACAATTTTTAACTTTGTCAAACATTATTTTTCAGGGAATAAAGTATTCTGTGAACTACAACTTTTGATATGAAATTGAGCCTGGTGATCGAAGGATTTTGCATTAATCAATCGAGTTCAATAACCTTTCTTCCTTTTCTACTCAGAAGAGTTTGAACAAAATACACCATATTGCTTGGAAACATTGTATTCATTTCACAAATATTATGAAGCAAAGCTTCGGCAGAGACGAAATTAAACATGGATACGTTCTTCAAATCGGTGAAACGTAGAGACGTTTATTTTAACGTTGGATCTCATCCACTTTTCTACAGGACATGAAGAAAAGTAATCATTTCAAGTTTTCATTCCGCGATCGGAGTCCTTTCCCACGCCACTGATTTTTCACCATGAGCGATGAAACGGATCGTTAGATCACATTCTCTTATATCATTGTGGTTGTACGAGTCATTAGAGGCGTATTGTGATGATGCGAGAGAGGATCTTGAAACATTTTGTTAAGGGTTAATGATTAATTATTTCTATCAGTATTGTAATCCTTTTTTAATCAATTAAATCAACTTCAATGGATCCTCCATTGCGGTGTCAACGGTACAATACAGGCGCCAAAGATTTTTCAAAGGATGTTTATGGGTAGATGAGACCATAGCCCCTCATTTCGTCTATTGTTGATAAAAGAGGCAGCATTTGCTTGGATAATAAAATAATCAACGCTCTGTATTGGTTTTTGTTGCACTGAGATTTTGTTTGGGGATGACAGGTACCTGGAAATTTTCTCATGTCAATTTTACTTCATGTTCCGTTAGAACGTAAATTCATCCCTTATTAATATCGAAAAACTACGTTGAAAATAGACTAACTATATTATAA
>WOGN01001929.1:0-17845 GCA_015342105.1 Leptinotarsa texana
CGCACTTTAATGGTGACACTGTAGATTCTACTCTTCAGATGCCCTCATAAAAGTAAATCATAGAGGGTATTCCGTGCTAACTCTTCTTGCATCCCGGTAACATGGAACATATTAGCCTGAATCAACAGTTTGATAGGTACTAAAAGTAAGAATGAGTCCGCGTCAGCCTTCACCTGATGTGAATGGTAACCAAAAAAAGAGGGCCTCTCCAGTAGTGTTATGCAATCTGCGTCGGAAATGCAGCCTTGCTTTCATCCTTGGATATGCACAATCCCTTTCACTTACTTGTGGAAACTTGAGAGAGGACATAAATATGAACACTTTGGCCGCCCTACGAAGGTTATGCGAAAGTTTGTTACTGCTCTCATACATTCACCCTTGTTCCTCAGGATACAAAATGATATCGAGAGGATTTCAGTGTAGTGAATTCATTGCAGATACCCCAGAAGCCCATAGAGTTGAGTGGCTTCAAGGAAATTGCTAGTGAGGGAGGATTGCAGAAATGTGTGACTTGATCAGCGTATTTCTCTTACAAGAAACCTCCACAAAGAAGGATTGAGAAAGAGCTGATGAGGGTCTGCTAAGCAGACTGGTCGTCACATCTCATAAATGAATGTGATAGCTGCAACAGAGAACAATAAACCTAGCTCCGTGAACAAGATACCTGAGAAAGTGAAAAAGCTACATAGGTTTGGAAACAGTTCTCATTCGGGAGTATACTTCGCGAGGACCACTTTTAAGACACTCGTTCATGGAGTTTTCTGTCGAATGAATGTCGAGTTATGAGGGTAAAAATACTATAATACTACTAAAAGGAACACCATCAACACGAACATGAATGACTGACAAGAAACAATAACGATAGATATAAACTCACTGATAAATTTGTGTTCCTCTCTACAGTTGACTTTCAGGAGGAAACACCACTCATTGTTCTCGATACAATTCCTAATACTTTTACGAGAGCATACTGAAACAATTCATCATCAACAAGTATGTCTTCTGTAAGCTGCTTAGTAGCTTCAACTTGTGTTTTTTCTCTAATTGAAAAAGTATTCGTGCTAAACTAAAAAAATGGAATGAAAAATCTTCCAAAACAGCACACCAGTTGCCTTACTTTCATTTAAATTGAAAATGATAGAGAAAGCTATTAATCAAGATACTCCCAAGTATTTGTAATTTTTCAAAATATTAGGCGATCATCAATATGGTTTTCGGAGGTAACGATCAACAGGTGACCTTTTTATATATGTTAGCACTATTTGAAAATCACGAATATGTCTTTGACTGATAAACATAAAACTGTTTTTCTGTTAACCAGGGTCGCTTTCCTACAAATAACAACCCTCAACAGTTGAAACTCAAGCGATATGAGGATTAATCAGGTCTCACCTATTAACGTGCGATTCTCAGCATGAAGGTAAACTGATAAAACTCCCCTATCAGATCGTATTTATTCGTGACTTTCCAGCTTCCTCAAAAACTTCTCTAACAACTAGGCATTGATGATTTTCTTTTGGGGGCCTTTACCATCAACGATTATGTTCCATAAGGATTCATATTGTTCCTTGACAATTTTGTATTATTAATCAACGACCTACTGAAAAATACCACGAATCCAATATTTTGCTTTGCTAACTAGAGTACACTCGTCTCTTATGGAGTTAACCATGCTCCATAACATAATTTTTTGTTGTGATTAACCGTCAAATAAAACGAGAAATAAAAAAAAGTGTTTATGGTCCTGTTCGCATAGAAAATTATATTTTTGAAAATGAAGGATTCCGTTATTTGAAACACAGAATACCCACTTGAATTGGAAAAAGTATATTTTTAGAAGAAATTAGTTCCTGCGAAGAAACATTTTCTTGGCTTTTACTTTTTCATCTTCATAGAAACAAACGTAGAGAACTTCAAAGAAAGCAGGAAAAGTTTCAAATTCAAAATGAACGCTTCAAAAAAATGTGTGTATCATACATACAAGTTACGTTCAGATGCAAACTTGCAGGAAGAGCCTTCCTGAAACAGCTACTTTCATATAAATATAGAGTTACACTAAAAGAAAAAGGTATTTCGAAACGTGTACTTCCAAGTGTACATTAAATTACACAAAAAACTAATTTTTCTATTTCACTCAAAACATCCGAACAGTAGTTTCGAAGCAACTATTTCCATACAAAAACTGAATTATACAAGAATCATTTTTTGCAATTCAGTTGGTACTCCAAATATTCCTTTTAGAACTGAATCAGATATGAATAATAGGAACGCTACAAAGTAATATATGAAAGAGTTACGATATGAAATTCCACCTACAGTCTCCCACAGAATATCAATTTCATGTGTTTACTTGAAAGAACAACTACACAATATATTTAATGTGAACGTCAACAAACTATTTTTTTAATTCAGCTGAACTTATCTTGAGGGTCAAGGTTGAAAATTTAGATAATCTAGAAGAGGTAAGTAATACGGAATATTTTGGCCTAACTTAAATCAAGACAATGGATGAATCGTCTAACCCAAGGCTCGTAATACAAATATCACTACAAACTTAAGTTAGAAACAAGTTCCTGAATCGTTACAATCTTTCTACTCCTATGTGGAAACTCAAGTGCTTATACAGCGTGTTTAGTTCAGTCCCGAGGGAGACGGAGTCCAGCTTGCGAAAGAAGAAAAATGACAGTCAAAAATACAATGTTAAAATTAATATAAATGGTGTTAGTCTGCTAACGCAATTTCTGTTTTTTATATAACGGCGTTCATGTTGCACAAAAGAAAAATAAATAATGACTCAAAGAAGTTTTAATGGTCCAATTACGTCTCGGAGAATTTTTGTTTGGCTGACGAAACGAATTACAAGGTTAGTACAGAAATAAAAAATCTCATATTTTCCTGAATCATGGTGGATCACCAAAAGAGTGGTTGGGATTTATGGTCATACTTATAGTATAATATTCTTCTATGCAGTTTTTTCGAGAACATTCAGTTATCTTTTTACATGAACTATCAAATTTTACCTCGATTCTACTTCAGTAATATCTTTTTACTTTACATTAATCTTTGAATTATTCAATTCTCCAATATTGAATATTAGTGGAAAACTTGATTTTGAATTGTATTTTTAGAGCTGATCGCTATCTTATTCAGTCTATTCAAGAAATGAATCGAAGTTGATCAAATATAATAATAGCAAATCAATAACAAGCACTTTCTTCAAACATCTCGAGTATAATCATTATTGTCAAAAGGTATTATTATTCAAATCTAGATCAACTTTAGATGCATATACTCTGATCTTGGTTGAAGTTTCTACTCTTTCTCAAATAATAATCTAAGTTCACTAATTTGTTCAAAAAGTTTGTCGATAAACTTTCCAGATTTTTGTTCATTTTATTCACCTCCGCTTATTCTGTTTTGTTTATTTTTTTTATTTGGTCTTAATTTTCAAATTTTTCTTTCTTCTATGCATGTGTTCTTATTCTTGTCTGATTGAAGGCAAAGAATTGAGAATACCTGCCTCTTCCTTTATTTTGGCGCAATCACTTGCTCGTTTTTACCCCACAGAGTACTCCATTCGATTCATCTTATTTCGTCATTACCACATAAATCGTGCCCGTTACCAATACTCTATGGTCAGTAGTCATATGTTGTTCAAAATTGTTTCAGATTATGTAAAGATCTCCTTTTGTTTGGATGTGGTTGACTATGTTTCATGATAAATTTTATTAGTTTGGACTTCAATTGTGCAATATGATATTCATTCTAATTTCATACGGAAATTAGAATGAATATCAATTGTAATAAACAATGCAATACAATACAACGAATGAAATGATCAAGATACTAAATGAAAATGACCACAGAGTCAAAACCAAAAATGGAAAGAATAAAAACAAGAAATATTGAAAAATTGAAAAGAAAAAAATGAAGAATCGAAGAATTTGAAAAACAGAAATCGCATAAAATCTTTTTTAACTTTTTATTATTTTTTTTCAATATTTTTTTATGTTTTCTTCATTTTTTAAAATTTTTTCATTTCCCTGTAGTAATGTTTATTTTGTATTTTGATTATTTCATTCGTTTTATTGTATTTTTATTCCCCGTTTTATTGCTTACCGTGAATGATATTTCATATATTCATTTATTCATAGATTTCGAATCATATCAGAATCTTATCAGACAATGGAAGCCGTAAACTGATAAAATTCACCATGGAAAGATCTATTGAGACTTTTGATAAGTTCGATTTGAAACCTGGTGTAGTAACACTATTTCTGAAGAAACTGTTTGAAAATTAAACTTTCTTACCTAAGCAGATTTGCCTCCTCGTTAAAAAGAGGAAAATTGGCTTATGCAACCATTTATAGGCGAGACAATCCAAACTAGCACAAACTAGCACAAAAATTGCAACACTCTTGTCAACCCCTATTTCACCAAATAAGTTGATAAAACATTTGTAGTAGACCACAATCTATATACCTAATCTCCTGAAGACTTGCTGGGTCGATGAAACGCGCATCAAGAAAAGTGTTGTAGTTCCTGTGTTTGGTAGCAGTGCCAGAGTGTGCCTCTCATTGTTGAGGTATATAATAATTCTATGGAATTTGACAGTGTTATTTCTTCACTGGAGTAATCTGGTAGATTTCTCTCTATCCAGAATTCTGATATTGAAATGATACTGATTTAGTAGAGTGAAATGGAATGAAAATCTAACAAATTATACTAATAGGGATTTTGAAAGCTATATATCTATTTCCTTACGATCAAAGTGAGTACCAAACAAATCCCAGTTGATTCATATACGCCAAGGAAATTGATAACAAAAACCGAGCCGATTACAGCATGATCACTTGGTTCAACGAAAGTGAAAACTAATAAATACACTAATGAATCAAATGGATGAATGTACCACAGAAAAGGGTAGGAAATAAAAATCAGTAGCGTAGAGCCATTAATGTGTTTGTTGACGTGTGATTCAAATTTTCTTTGTGAAATACTGCTAACTCATAAAGTGAACGGAACTGCTGTTACAAAGCATACATGATCATATTTGGAAGATATTTTGTATGAAGGGATCAATTTTTATCAGACTGTTTTGAGAATTATAACTTTGCACGATTTTGAAAATGAACAAAGATTAGATAATTATAGAATCTGCTGAAGTGTAATGAAGGAGAACAGTTACTATGTTATAAAAAGTTCTGAAGAGTTCAATTAGTCTGTAACTTGTCGTACTCATACAATATTCGTACATATTGAATAATCGTTAAAAACATTATTTATTTACATACTTAGCTTTGCTTAGATGATGGACGTTTCGGAAAGTGATTCCTTGAGAATATCAAATCCCGAAAAATGCACACCACGGACAAAAACAGCTGTATTTTCTCTACCATTCTCTTGGAACTTTCGAAAGAAATATGACTACTTTCTTGTGAAGTATTTTTGCAAGTGAATTTTTTGGAATACAAAAACGGAAAGGGATTACTTTTTGAAACGTTAACCATCTGAAGAATCATATACATATTTCATTCCTTCTTCATCGGTTATTCAATTTTTAGGCAAAATTAAGAGTTACCGACTAATTTCAGACTCAAGTGGTTTATATTAGTCAGTAACTATTCATTTAGCTTCAATTATTCATCATATTGTAAGAAACAACAACTGACAGCAAAGAAAACTAGTAGAAACGATTGAATTTGTTCAATATCTGACAATTTATTTCCTTGTCATGAATTATGTCCAGGCAAAAAAAATTTATCTGATTTTTTCAGGATGACAATTGAATATATTTTTCATATTTAGATACGATATTGTTATTAGTAGCAATCAAGTTCTGCTGAATAAATGCTTGCTGAAAGAAATGAACTGAAAATTCTTCTCGTAGCAAACGTTTACAGAACCTATGGCTGCATGTGGCGTATTGATTAGTAGCAAATCAGCACAGGTTGAGATGCAGAAATTTCAATGACTAGTCAGGTTGGAAACCACAGAATAGCTGCTGAAAGACCCTGTTATTATTCTAATGATGAACCTTTTATACGTCGATGTGATGAAAAAAGCAGCAGTTACTGCCTTCGGAATTCAATGGGCAATTAATATCAACGTAAATCTGAAAACTCTGGGTCTAGAATCTATTCTGGTGTTTTTTAATGTCCATTCGATATCAATAGAATAACCATAACTACTCGAATAAAGAAATATCAAAAGTAACATTGAAAATATTTATAATTTGAATAAACATTGTGGAAGCGTCATTCTAGTGTCGGAGCATAAAAATGCAGCTTTTAGCAGGCACCACCTTATAAGTCGCACTCATTCGATATATTGACAGTTGCAACGTGGATGAAAAAGTTGGTGTGGGAGTAACAGAAATAGAATTTAATCTCTACAAACCATACAGTAGATAGATAGCTTGAGAAAGTTTCAGAAGGGGCACTTTTGGTGTAACTATCTATACCCTCACAGAAAACCAAGCGGCATTCGAAGCTCTGAAGTCATTTATTTGAAGGTCCCAACTGATTTTTGACTGCAAAAACTAGAATCATTTTACAGATGCTGGAAGAGCCATATGAAGAAACCATTTCACCAAAGAAAACTTGATGAACTGATATATTACTTAAATAGTGTAACAGGACCCTTGGCAAACGATTGGTTTGAAAAAATAATCCGGAAATAGCGAAGAAACTTCTCACAGGACATTGCTCACTGTCAGTGAGTATCAGTAATAAAATTGATGGATTGGACAGTGATTGTTACTTCAAAAATGGCTACACCACCGAAACTACAAAATACTTTATTTATGAATGCCAAGAAACTCCTGTCTGTAGAAATGTTTCTGATTGAAATAACTTCCTAATTGTTCATTATCAGGGACGACTTGAAGTTTGGCAGTTTCCGAACTTTTTTTTTCAACATCAGGATTAGATTTTTTTTTAATATTTACCATGTGTATAAATTGCAAAATATGTTCATAATTGCAACTTCTAACGTAGAACTGACATTATTCTTGTTTGCGATACTAGAGACAGCGAAAAACTTACTTGGTTTATGTCACTGAGTTCATACGTTTCCATACATTTCGACTTCAGTTTTCTGTTTCTGGTATGTTTCACTCATTGGAGGGAAATAATATTTCATTTCTCATCTCACCGACATGTTTCTTGATGACTGTTACTGGAGTTTTTTCCCAACATAAAACTGTAATCTTCGTCAAGAGGATATGTTGAAATGTACAATTTTATTCATATTTTATCAATTCAACTGGAATTCGTTTTTGACATCACCAGATTGAAAGGTTATAGACTAATAATATTTCGGAAAAAAATAGCTCTGTCAATTAAAATAATTGTTTTCAAAAGGAATGTTGATTATTTAACAGAAATGTGTCGATCAGGGTGAAATGAGATGTGGAGGTGATGTGGTGAATGAATAGTTGTGTTTTTATATAGTGTACATTATGCAAAAATTGGCTGAATAGTGGTAATTTTCGGAACTTTGCAGGGATGTAATTCTGGAAATGAAGGGGGCTTCTGTTTTTTTTTCGGATCATTAGTCTACACATCACAATACTTAAGTACATACACAATTGTTTTCAGAAGACCGCAATCTCCAAATGTAAATCATCGTGGGAAAAAAATTGTCTTTCTATTTCTCCATCTTCATACATACAATTATGGGAAACTTCACATAAATAATCACTTTTAAAAAGATATCTTTTTCAATTCGAGTAAGTTATTATTAGCTACCTACATCTCAATTCAATCTATGGATAAATCAAGCGGAACAATACACTTTGAAAAGTTCGGTTTGTCGTTGGCTGTGTTAGACTGTTGGATTCTATAACATTCTTGAACTTTAATGAACTCATTAACAGATCCCATTTGAAGTACTTATAATGAGCGTTTTCCACTATTCAGAATGAAAAATCAAAACAATTTATATTTTCTATGGGTATCTATTCTTCTCTTCGATAGATACAGAATTAGAAAAAGTATGACTATTATATGGCACATAACAATGAAAATGCAACATGAGCCTTTTCCCATCGTGATGGAATAAAGAATATTGCCAATGAACCCGCTATATAAATATTCATAAAACATTTCACTCCAATTCATAATTTTCCAGAAAGATCCGCCTCTGCGAACAATCATAACCCCAAAACAATTTTACAGTGTAATACAGAGACGATAAATTTGTACGAATGACGAGGAGTTTTGTGAGCAGGCAGACATTTTAATTACAGCCGCCCCATCGGCATGGCTCTCTCCAGTTTCGCCAACTTACACCTGGTTCCTTCACGTAAAGACTGTGCAGAACAAAGCCAAAGTTAACAGGGTGGAAAAGAAGAATTGGAATGCTAGAGGGCGTTTCTCACTTATCAATGATGTTTTGGATAAATTGAAATATGTATTTTTTTGACAGATATTTTTGGGAAATAAAGATATTGGCTTTCTACTTCTCGTTCTCCATACAAAATAAATATAGTTTGGAAAACTAAAATCACGCTTTTAAAGAACATCGAACTAAAAAGTTGAAAATATTTATTTTCCAATAATATTTTCCGAGTCCGGAGAGGGAGCCTGAAAATCAGCTACCAAGCCCAAGGCAGCAGGCGCATAAAAAACGGTTACAAATAAGGCAGCAGGCGCGCGTGTTAATAAAAAAAATACTTTTTTTAAATGAAGAAATACACGTAAAGTTCGAATTATATCAAGGAGGTTACGTAGGAGGTTACATATGGCTGCGAACAGATTAAGCAGTAATGTCGATAAATGTGTCAAATACAGATTCCGAACTTGAGTGTGACATACATACATACAGGTGAAGCTAATTTATAGCGTGTTAATTAATAAAAATGTGGGAATCTTCTAAAGACAGGAAGAAAGCATTCAATTTCTATAAGTTAACTCTATACAAAGATGTGGAGATCATGCAAAAAAGTAACTTTTAGACACAAAATGGAAAAAACCCTCTCGAAACAACTACTTCCATATGAACATTGAATAAGACCATTGAAAAATACTTTCGAAACAAATAATTTCATATGTACACTGAATTATACAAAAAACACTTTTCTCTATTCTAAGACTACTAACATTTCCCTTGAGGAAAGAAAGGTATTAGATAAAAAAGTTGTTAGGGAAGTGGCTGAAAACAACGGGTATCCATGAAACATAGCGAATAAATCAGTTAGAAAACCAAAAATTCAGGTAGTATCTTCGTAATGCCTTGACTAATCGAAAAGAGGAATATTCAAAAGGGAAAGTGCTTTCATATGAAACCCAAATACATTGGAATGATATAGATATAGAAATAAAATACTTTGTCCAATTTCCACTTACTCAATGTATTGATATTGATATGACCAAGGTTTCGGTTTTTAAACCATTCTCAAGTATTCTAACACTACTGCACACTACACTAGGTAGTGTGAGAATACTTGAAAATGGTGTAAAAATCGAAACCTGTAGTCCCAAACGGACTAGATTAGCTGGCTACAAGGAACATGTTTCGCATGTTCGGTTTCATAGACCGGAGAAATCTAATGTCGCTCAACATGCCATAGAGAATGACCTGAGAATAAGTGAGAAATGTTCAAAATTGCTGAAACCGGTACATGATAACAGGTTTTTGGATGCTATCGACAGCTTGGAAATCATAAAGTGCGGAATAAGTTCTATGAATAGCGATAAAGGTTTTATTCCGAACACCACTTTGTTTGGTCTTATACGTAATAACTCTGAATAAAAAACAGAAAAATATCAGAGATACTGGCAAACAAAAAGGAAATACATAACGAATAAAAAGCTTTGAAAAAAAAGTTGTTTAGCAGGTAATACTAACAGGTAATAGTTAGGCCATTAGTATATGAAAACACTAATAGAGTATTGAAATTTAGTCATAATGATCTCTGAAGGACGCTAATTTTTGTTCTGGTGTTGGAAAAGAGTTTTCAATAGATTAATTTTCACGCCAGAGGTTCCAGTACGAACTATCAAATTTTTTCTGTTCAGTTTGTATACTAAGTATTCGTTATGGAGTTGAATCAAATAAACTTCAATTACAAGAATACTGTCATCTTCACTGATGGACAACCGATGTTTTTCTGTAAGACATTACATTTGCCTGATCAGCTCTTCAGTAACAATCTGAAAGTTACTTCTTTGCATGACCTACAGATCTTCGTGCAGGGGTTTTTCATTTATTGCTCCCTTCTTTTCTTTGGAAGATTTCTACATTTTTTGTATCAAGATGAAGAAGTAGATAACGAAAGTAGGAAGTCCTAAAATGAATCTCTCCTGAAAAATATACAGCTTTCAATTCAAAGTATGTCTGGGATTCAATCAAATGGGCATTACGTACTGTCATCGATGACATGAGCAGTTTAAACTGATTGCGTGACACAAAGTCGTAATTTAGCGGCAGATAAACCAAGTTCCTCATAAGTTATTTTCACTGCGAAAGAACCTGGAGGTAGCTTTTTGGAAGTTTACAATGTGATCGGCAAAATTAAATTCACTAATAAATATAACCATCAAAAAGTTAGAACAAAGTCTATTTTCAATCCTCTTGTCTACGTCCTTTGTTGTTGATGGAATGCTATCAATAAAACAGCATTGGAAACATCAAATGATAGCAGTAGCCGGTTGGGTTGACGTGGGTGGTTTGCTCGATTTACTCAATAGATCGCTGTGTGAATCGGTGGTTCAAGTCGCGAGACCGGACGATCAATTTTCATTTCCTATCGTCCAACCCATGCTTGGAATCACACGTTCAAAGGTAGGACTTCGTTAGTCCTTCGACTTTTGAGATTTGTTGTTCGTACGGGGGCAACAGCTGGTTAACGGATGAACTTATTTCAACAGATTTTTTTCAACAGATTGGAGTCGAACCAGTTTTTTATTTTTTAATATGACAGCTTATGATCTCGTGGAGATAATTTAAAGTTTCATTACGTTATAATATTGTCGTATCATCTACGAATAGGGTGAGCTTTCCTTTTATATTCACAGATGTCGAATAATAATAATAATAAAAACAATATGTATTCATTCACTGTCCTAAGATTGTTTACAGTGAAACTACATATACATATAGAAATAAAAAGTGGAACAAATAAAATACATCTTACGCTTCAAAATGATCTGCCTGTGTGTAATGAATGAGAATACTGAATCTGACATTGATTGACATTCATTCATTAAATTAAGTACTGAGATAAAAATTTAAAATAGGTACATTCGAACAGAATATAAATAAATAAAACCAATCAATGTATCGAAGTAAGTACTAGATATAGATCAAAATATAAGTTTGCTCTGGACAACTTTGAACAGAATATGAATAATTGAAAATAAACCAATGTATTGAATGGATACCAAGCATGAATAAAAACATAAATTTAAACTGGACACATTTGATTATTAATAATATATGAAAACAAACAATGGATATAGCGAAATATGACAGAAGTAAACCGTTGTAAAATGATGTTGAATTATAAAATGTAGGTGATTTTAATCATAATGGCTGAAAATAAAATTCATGTTTGTCTATGTATCTCTGCTCGTGGTATATTCTTAACAAACAATTTTATCTTTGTCAGGAATTTTTGAGATTCAATTTTCATCTCAAATATTCAGAAAGAAAAACTGTAAAGTTTAGGTCCAAAATACCGGTAGGATTTCTGCCCAACTGAATTTTTCATTAATGGTATGACGACATTATGATTCCAAAATATATCATATTTATGTGGATAAGTAGTTAATTTTTTTGTTTTTATGCTGTACAACAGTAATATTCATAAAATTGTTAATGTACAACCAGAAAAGTATCGGTCCCAGTATTTAACCTTGTGGTAAGTAATTTTTTATTTCACCTTTTCAAAAAATTATGAGGTTTCCACAATCTAACTTCTTTCTGTCGCTAAACAATGATTAGATTATAATTACAACATGGATGAGATGCGTTGTATAACAGTCAGGTCCGTGACATAATTCACTCATATGACCAAATAAGCTAACCGAATTAATTGACTGGGTTCGAATTATTGTAGCCATAATACACTTTGCAGGTTGCAGTAGCGGGCTTAATGGGCCCTTACCCTTTGAACCTACTTATATTAATACCGAAAAATGTTCCTATTCAAATACGGATTGATTTTCAATTGCAATCGTTCCGTTTTACAAAGTCAACGGAACGACTATGGCGCTAATGTGCACGTTGCTCATTTAACTAATTCAAACTTACTAACCTCACTAACTCAAAATTACACTTACACTCTCTAATTCTGTTTATTCCGAATTAATATCTTTGAAATTTATTATCGTGTCTCGAATGAAAAATGAACTTTATAGGGGATGATGAACGGCTACTCGAAGTTCACATTGGGGATGTATCTTTGTTCTCCAAGTTCATTAAGATCCTTAAGAATATCATAGATTGTGGGTGAAATTGTATATAATTCAACTTTGAATGATTCTCTTGTGTACGTGTTCAACTTCATTGTGAAATTTCAGTGTAACCGTTCAAAAAATACATGTTTCACAATATCCTTCAGGAGTCGTAATACTCATAATGCAGTACTGAACTGAATCACTCATTGTGAAAAACAGAATTGAATCATCAGAGAACTCGTATTCAAAAAACATTTAAATGTGGAATTTCCATTCGACACTGTGTCACTTGTGAAATTTTCACATTGAAGTATAATGGATTTTCATCAAGAATCTGTCAGTTATTTCATACATCAGAAATATCAATTCAGATTCGCCATTATCTTGGGAAACAAAACTTTTTACCAGTATCTCAATCGGACTTCAGACCCAATCATAGCTGCACGACTGCCCTACTGAAAGTAGTTGATGCCATTTATACATCAATAAATTATAATGAATAAACACTTCTTGTTTTAATATATTATTTTGAAACATTCGACAAAATAAGTCACCGCCTTCTGATTGCTACGTTGAACTCTATAAGTTTCTCATACTCTTCTTCTACACTGATCAATAACTATTTTAAGGAGAGGTCTCAATTCGTAACTTTGGATAAAACTATGTCAGTTCTCTTGCGTATATATGCAGATGTACTTCAAGGTTCAATTCTCGGTCCTACGCTTTTCATAATCTATACATCCCAATTCCCAAAGTGTCTCCATCACACTGAAATTCATAGCTACGCTGATGACACCCAAACTTATGAACAATTTTCATAATCTTCTGTAGCACTTGCTTGTGAGCAAATAAATGCCGATTTGAAATTCTTACTCACAACCTCAAAGTATTACTACCTGATGATCAATCCAGGAAAAGATGTGAGAGAAATATCTATATCGTTCTGAACGAGCATCAGTTTCCTTTGACAGAATCTACGAAAAATCGTGGTTTCGTAATTGACCAATCCCTTAAGTTCAACTCTCATGTCTCCCAAATTATAAAATGTGGCTTTAATAAGTTGAAATCAATATACTCAAATAGGAAGTTATTGAATCAAAAATCGAAGAAAATATTATGCGATGCCCTAGTTCTCTCTCACGCCAACTATGCAGATATAGTATATGGCCCAGCGTCACGTTCATCTGATAAAAAGAGAAAACAGACCATACAGAACGCATGCCTTAGATTCATTACAGAAACTAGGAGTGAACAACACCTGTCTCATCATCTGGAGAGACTGAGATGGGTAAAAATGGAAGCTTGACGCATATTTCATGCTTGTATCACCTACCATGAGATTACAGCAACAAAAGTCCCTAGTTATCTTCACGACAAAATAAGATAAAGAACAGACATCCATGATTTGAATCTGGGATTCAGAAATCAACTAAATACACCCCGCCACAGAACTACTTCATTTCGTGGATCCTTCTGTTATAATAATGTGGTGGTTTCATAATCGAATTCCCAATTCAGTAAAATCACTCTCCGCGCTAGATTATAAAAATAAACTCAATATTCACCCACTGGCACACAAATTGCCTCAACCCTTCTGTCAATAGAATAATTTTGATGTAAGTGAGCATTTCGTCCAGTTTGATTTTCATTAGTTTTTTTATTGTTGTTAATACTAACAGAAATGATTCTAGTGCATTTGGCACTGAAATATATCTAAGATTTACGTATGCTGTACATCTGAAATATTTTTCATTTATTTTTTTGTTGAGGTTGAATGGAAGAGCAACTTCTGATCTTGTCATTCACGATAAGATCAGAAATTGAATCCTGCCTTTTGATAGGTACGTGGGTGGATTGTATATATTGCATTCCCTACATTGTATTTTTTCTTACCTATCAATAAAAACAATTATTATTAAAATACAGTACTCCACAAAAATAATGTACTCTAGAAAAAGTTTCAATTCTTTCAAAGACACCTTTCGTGGGTTTTGCAAATTTCAAAATTTGAAAAATAAATGAATCTAGAACAACAGAGAGATAACTTTGTCAATATTGTCAAGGTTAACAATGGCAAAATGAGAAGTTTACCCAAAAAATCTACTGCTGCCCAATGTAAAGATGGGTAACATTCTGAAAATTATTCTTAAAATAAGAACCTGTGAAAAAACCTTGATTGAAATATATTAAGATTTCTTCTGAAAGACCTCAAATGAATAAATGTCCAGATGTTACCTTCGATAAATTGAGTTGATGAAAAATATTAAGAAGTGTAATAGGTGTAAATTAAAGCCAAAATAATTGTTTTACTACTGCATGGGTATATAAAGCTGGTTGAGTTTTGAACTCGAAACCAACAGTTAAGAGGGAAGGGGAGCTAGGCTTCATCCTGAAAGAAATGAAGATGCTATCGGTGCTATCGGTGAACTCGAAACCGTGCTGAGAAGTGATAAATTTAATAATGTGCGATTGGTCTTTCGAGTAATGAGTTATGAAATTAGTCACTACGATTGGTTCGAAGATGAGTTATGAAACATTTTGCATACTTACCCAAAAAGGAATGGTCACATAGTCGACGCTTTTTCCAATAGTTATAGAAAAACACTCGTACACATAGAATTTTCAATTATTTAGTCAGTTGATATTTCTGTCTTCTACTCTTCATCTTGGCAACGACCATTAACCAGAGCTGCAGGATGTTCTTTCATAACCAGAAATCGAATCGAAACTTTAGGTATCTGTGCTGAGACTAACTATCAGAAAGTCGCAACACATAACTGTCAGCTAGCGCTGAAGATGCCAAATGCAATAATAGTCTAAACATTCGGAGCAAATCCTCCATTGAAGTGCTATCAAGGCAAAATTATACAAGATTCAGTAGTATGATATCAAAATACAGATTCCAAAATTGAAATGATAATGTAATGAAATGAAACAAAAGTTGTTACCAAAGAACCACATAGAAAAAGACAGACATCTCAGAGAATTCGCATATATTCTTTCAGCAAGAAACAATACTTCAAAAAGTGATAGATACCGTCTTGCTGGATAGTGATCCATTTAATTGGGCTACTTGTTTGAGCGTCCTAGTAGTGGAACAAGTAGTCAGTTACACAGAATTCTGTAGTAATAAATTGACAGATGTAGAAGTTACTACGTGGTGGAAGATCATGAAAAATGGGAAATAAAACTTCCTATTTTTCATACCACTTATATTTGTAACTATCGTTACTGCAGTTTCGTCCTATAAGGACATTTTCAAACGAATACAGAAAACTGAAATGATTGGTCATTCAGCAGTTAACCTCCGTTTCGTTTATGCTTATGAATCTTTGAAAATGCATAAGCATAAACATTGTGGATGTAACCTACTAAATGATCCAGTTTTCAGATAAGCGTACCCACGTTTATTCACTCAAAGTTTGGGATACAAACAGGTAAATATCCATAGAAGCATCCACTGATAGTAGTGGTTACAGAGATTTTAAAGGAATTTAACGTTTTAGAGAAAACATTTACATTACTACAATATTTGTTAAAAGAATCACACATTCTAGTAATTGGGGAGTTTTTGCCCAAATTTGTGTTGAAATTCGGACTGGCAAATAATTTTCTGTTTCTAGTGTTCCTATGAGGAACGTGATAAAAATCATTGATACTAAATTGGGTGAGTCCTAACAGTTTGTCATAATTTTATAAATCAAAACTAAGTCAGTTATCGTTAAATTGAAATGCAAGAACCTCACAAATCTGTTCTGGTGTCTTTCTAATCGTAATTTATGTGTATTATAATGTGACACTTCCGAAATTAAGTTTACTGTAAACAAATGCATAGTAAATAGATTTTATTGCTGCCTCATTGTTGAAGTCTTTGCATATTCTGCAGGAAAATCCCAAGGTTTGAAAGTCATTTTTGTTTCAAAATAGATTCCAAGATCTTTAATTTGGTCTACTTTGTTAATAATATTCTTGCCCAGGGAGTATTGAAAATGTATCGGTATGTTGTTTCTGCAAAAAGATATACATGCAGCTTTATTATTATTAACTTCAAATTTATTGAGGTAACAGTATTCTAAAAAAGCATTGAGATCTTCCTGAATCTTTGAGCAATATCTAATCGTCGTCACTTTTCTGAAGATTTTCAAGTCACCAGCATATAATAGTACTTGCGAATGCTTGAAGCATTTATGAATCATTTATAAATACTAGAAACATTAATGGACCCATAAGTGAACCTCGGGGGACTTCCGAGGTCACTAGCTGACTGTGATTGTGAAGGTAGGGTTAAAGCCATCCAAGGAGATCTTCCGGTATACCGATTCCAGCAAGTTTTGAAATAAGAAGGTTATGGTCGACTTTCTCTGCTCGATTGTCTAATGCAGTTGAAATGTAGTCGGCATATATTACCAAATTTGTTTCTATGGCCCTCTTGGAGAAAAAACCATGCTGGCATTCTATGATTGATGACTTGATATAGTGAAACTGAAACATAGAGTCATAAACGATCCTTTCGAACAATTGGCTGAAAATGGACAGTTTACTGATACCTAGATAATTTATCACTGAGTTTCTATTACCAGAGTTTTTATAAATCGGGACTAGGAGAGCAGTTTTCCAAACCTCTGGGACAGCATCAGATTGCATGGATTTGTTGAATAAGATGCTCAAGGCATAGCATAGACCAGAGGCACAGTTTTTACCGAAGTATGTAGGGTAACCATATAACTAATATAAGGGTAACTAATATAATTTCTGGAGTGAACTCTATTGAATTCGACAGATTATTATTGCTGGATTGAGCAAATTAACCATTTCTCGATTTTCTCAGAATATGCAGATGAATATGAACTGTGAGGACTTGCGCCCCGACATCAGTCGGGTATAATCCAACGCCCTTCGTGGTATTAGCCAGGGGAGTAGTTGTTTTCAGATAGATGTCAGTCCATTAACCTACATTGACTGGAATTGAGATGAGCCTGAACGAATTGTTCATTAGATAATTTGATATGTTTTGAAAAGGATGAAAACATGAAAAACATCAATACTAGTATTTCTAGTATGGACGCTGCTTCAATCAAAGCGTTCGCAGAAGTTATCAAGGAATTGTTGTCGGAAGATTCATTTGATAGAGAGGTAGTGAACACAGTCTCCTTAAAAAGTCAGATTCACAGTTTTGCCCCTCGATTCCCCTTCGATGCCCCTCGATGGGTCATGAGCATCAAGACGACCAGGAAATTCTTCATTATTTTTTAGAAGTTTCACGTGAAGACGTTGATAAAATGAATGAGAAACCTGAACCGATCTTAACGGATATTTCCGTCATGCCTCAAATTGGCAACTATCATTCCCTTTCACAAGGGTGGTGATATCGAGTCGCCTTCCAGCTACAGACCAATTTCTATACTGCTTGTTCTGTCAAAATTTGTCGAGAAAATTATGAG